>JAFIRS010005763.1:0-49866 GCA_018342105.1 Gonioctena quinquepunctata | reverse complement strand
TCGAAAGTACGTATTTTCCACATCGACTTTAAAGTAGAAAGCCTTGCATTTTTATGCATCGGTGACATTGACAGACCTCGCCCTCCGTAAAACGGGAGCAAATATTTTTCATGTGCAACGAGATAGATAGGATTACACGCAAGAAAATGAGAAAGAGAGAGACGAAGAGCGGGAGCAAATATTTAAGCTTTGTGAGTATCCGAAAGAGGCGTTGGAGCGAGGAGCAAAAGTTAAACATGACAGCGCAACGAGCTGTCAGCTGGAACGTGTATTGTTTATAATAAAAATTAAAAAATAATTAAAAATGTAAGTAGTAACGTACTTTCGACCAGCTATAAAGAAAATGTCCTGCACTGGGCATCATGTAGCGCAGTGCAGAAAATTTTAACTTTCTGGCCTTGTAGTGTAATATACTATTGGAGGAAGATATGTATACTTCCTTCTGAGGTAGAAAAGAGTTATTAGAAAATGAGCATGACCTTCTTTGTAATTTTGATTCCAGTAATTATTACTCAAAAAGTTAGGTTTGTTTTTCAATATCACACGTACCTAATTTATTCCTTGCATTTTTTTCTTGGTCGCGATTATTTTCGTATCGTGACTTCGAAAAAAAAATCTGTTTTCTTTAACTTTTGTGATATTAGAAGGGATGGTTGTACACAAGCTTTGCCAAAAATGCAGACTAGCTCTTATCAAAGTTATTTGAATGTAGAAATTGATAGAACCCCTACTGATGGTATAAGGTTCATTTGTACTTCATTGTGAATTTGTTTTCTCCCTTAGAATTTTCAATCTGTTTTTTATTATTGATATATTTTCATGTACTCTCCCCCATGTCTTTTCAACATCGTTCAGCTTTCCGGATTTACAGACTGATACAGGGCAAATACAGATTTCATTTTTGGACAACAATCTGAACAAATCAACCAGAGTGGGTGCCCAAATAGTGCAACTCTGTTAGATTAATTTTTGAGCACAGAATATAACTAACTGAATGAAGAAATTCTACCTAATTAATCTGATCATAGTTTGGTAAGCTGCACAGGAAAAATGATTATTAACAAATATGAGCCCATATATTGTTTCTATATGAATTTTAATAATATCAATCGGGTAGCATTCGATTTAGACTAGGGAAAAATTCATTTTGACCAAATTATTCATGAAAACGAATTAAATATTTTTTTTAGTTTTTTAAGATTATTAAACAGAGGCACGGTGGCTGTTAAGGTTGACGAGAGTCTTATCGATATCTGAGCCAAGCAGCATTGGGCGCGTTTAGTACCTGGATGGGTGACCACTTGACAAGGAAGGAGCGCGTTAAAATGTCCTAACAACTGTAGCGCAGTAGCATATTCGCAGCTGCATGCGTCTTATCAATGAGCCCGAGATGATAGATATGCCGTCCTTCGGAGGGATGTGAAGATGGCGGTCCCGAGTTCATAGATGTTGAGCTCGTTAAGAACCCTACCTCTGAAACAACAGAGTATTCGGCAAAATTTCCGGATTGGGGGACAGAAATAGTCCGACGTTGAAAAAAGCAATAAACAAAATATTTTTAAGGTATCTATTACCTTGCTCAAAGCCGCATTTGCTTCCGTCAACACGTCTTGCGGAACAAATACTTCGGCCACGAAATTTAATACATCCATTTTCAACTAATCTGAACAATTTTATAAAACTTTTAAATGCAAGAAAACTCGGAAAAAATTTTTCATTTTTTATTCAACTACGTCGTCTGTCAACAAATTTTGATGTACCCTATAAAGTCTAATAAAAAGAATTGTAAGTAAATAAATTGATTGAAAAAGGTACCTGTTGATTGATGTACAAAAAGTCAAAATTGGATGAAATATTATATACGCTTCTAGAGTTAAATGATATGAGTTTATTCGCTCGAAGAAATTAGACCGAACTTTCTTCTCGTGAATAAACATTCATTTACCTTATTTGGTGGATAAATATCTATAAGTGTACACCTACAGAACATACACTTCCAGAACTAGATGGACATCCATCAGGATTTTCATATTTTAGATCATCTTGTTGAAGTGCACTAATTTTGGAATGTATGAAAGACTCAAATCGATATTTTACGAGCTAATTTCTCTGCTTCCTCATTCATATCACGTATCTTCATCACAACACACCAAAATATCTGGCGCATTCAACCGATATCGCACGTGGCTCGCATCAAATAAACCCTCTGTACAATCGACAATACCGACCATCCTCATATAATCGACCAGCATAACTGTGCATGAAAAACGAAGAAGGCCAGGAATGATTGAAAGATCGTTTTATCGGGACGACAAATAGACGTCGCGACGTCGAGGAATATGACAATTGTCGTGTTTATTCCGTCCCGAAAGCCGGGCGATAACGGGCTATTCGGTCGTTCGCCGGCAGACGCGGTGTCACGTTCTCGATGCGACGATCGAATGATTCAACTTGTAGCCAGAGATCGGACTTGGCCGCGGCACAGTTGTTCTCAACGATCGTATGTAGGTGGCTGTGAATTCACTGCTTTTGACAGCTCGTCACACGCGTGCATACGGAATCTGTCGCCGGAATATCGGTTTGTAGCTGGTTTTTTCGTGTTTTCGCTTTTTTTTCGTTTAGTTTTGCTTTGGCTGGGTGTGTTATTTGTTGTTGGTGGAAATATTTTGTGTTTGGATTGTTTGTGGAGTGTTGCAACTGAATGTTTTGTATTGTTATTATGTGATTTTGCTGCTCTGCTTTAACCCTTGGATTATTATTTTTTGTTTAAATTCGGAGTCATGTTGAAGATTCAGATGCTGGAACAGCTGGTCACCAACGAGAGTACTCAGAATACAGGGTAAGTGGCGATTCGGTGTGAGTCCAGGAGAGACGATAGCATTCAAATAATCTTTCCGAAAGTCGATCAGAAATTTTTGAAAGAAAAACTCAATATTTCCTTGCACTTAGTTCTTTATTTTTGTAATGTAAGGAAATGTTATTTCCTTACAGTTATTTGTATACTAAAAAAAAATGATTTAGAACAAGTTTTTTCGGAAACAATTTTAGTTTTAAGAATCATCACTCATCATTTTAAACTTTACTTTTGCTATGGAAGGTTTATGCAACGTTACCTACTAATAACTAAGCCTATGACTAAGAACTAATAACTAAGAGTTCAACAATAGCATGATAATGCGAACGTTTATGGGATCGTTACTAGTACTAAGAACTATGAACTATTACCAGAAAGTTGACCAACTTTTAACTAAGAACAGGGCTTAGATCAAAAGGCAAATGCGCCTGCGCCGATTTGCAATATTTTGATATTTTCACAACATACAACACAGTGAATTTAACCTATTGTGAAATGTCACCGATTATCACATATGCTTCAGAACACGATAATAAAAATAGAACTACGAAATTTTTCAGCGGAAACGGTTATTTTCGGAATTATGGCCCTTGAAAGATTCGAAAACGTCTATTTTTAATAATAATTTCCACTTACTTGGGACGGCTTAATTTCTTTATTTTTTCAGCAACACACTGTATGGAACCCTCGATTTCTATACGATACCGTCTTCAATGCAATTCATAACAATATTTTTTTCGGGTTTATGATAAGAGTTTGCTTTTAGAAAATTTAAAATAAAATTGTTCGACATTTCACGTTAATCATTTCATCTGTCAAAGAGAGAACTATAATCTTTGCATCTGTTTTCTACATTGTTGCCAATTATTCAATTCTTGATAAATCTTCATATATCCGGTAAGAGCACTCCTGCTCTCCGAAAATAGCTGAAAGACTTTTCTTACGTGTTTTTGCCCCCTGAACACCAATCCGGAAGAAAAACAAGGCGCTCTCGTATCTTTTCTGAATTAGAGAACTTTTTTTGATCCAAAACACGTGTTTTCCAAGCACCGTTTTCTCGCTCAAAAATCACTCACAATACCTGCTTCTTTTACAATGTAAAAACATCCTCGATTTTGGTGGTACGCTAAATGTCCCTAAACTTCATTTTTGGCATTACTTATCAACACATTTACTGAAATGTCTGCTCCCAATGAAACCTAATTCAGTGTACTTTTATCTCGCGACTGACTGTCACCATTGTGCCCAAATAATGATTCGTAAAAACCCAGAAAAATCAACGCTACCGAAGTGCCCGCGAGCGAAGCTAAGCGTGTTTCGAAAAAGTTGATTGGCTGGACATCAACTTGGATAGCAAGGTTAGCCAAGTTAGGTTAGGTTGTGTTCCCTTTTTCTTCGTAAGACATTGCAGGATTCGGCTATATTTCATGTGAAATTGTGCCGAAAATGAGTGAGTTGTTGTTTGTAGTTAATGCTGGTAAAAAAAAAGGTGGCATTGTGAGTGATGTTTGCGCGAGAAAATGAAGCTTGAAAAATACGTGTTTTGGATAAAAAAAAGCTATCTAACTCGGAAAGGGAAGAGAGTGCCGCGTTGTTTCGGATTCGTGTTCAGGGGACAAAAATACGTTAGAAAAGTCTTTCAGCTGTTTTCGGAGAGGAGGAGTGCTTTTACCGGATATTAATCTAACATATTTCCGCGCAAACAGTTATTTTTGGAATTATGGCCCCACAAAGGATAAAAAAAGTCAATTTTCAACTTCCACTTATTTGAGACGGCTTGATCTCTTAAGTTTTTCATCAACACACTGAATATAATTCATTCACATAATTTTAATTATCACAATAAATTATTTAATTGGATTGGTTAACTCTTCCTGTCTATCGGAAATTTTTTACACTTGGCATCATTGCATTTTCAACATTACTCATGAATGACAATTGACATTATTGTCAATCATCTCAAATATTATTTCCTGTTTACTCAAATGAAAAGACTTTTAAATTCTCAAATAGGAAAATTACGTTTTTATCCAAACTTTCTGCGGGACATTCAAAACATATCTTCTAGTATCGCATTTATAAAGTCTAGTTCTTACTGTTCAGAGTGCTTGTTTTTTGTGGATAATTGTGAAATAATCCTTTTCAATTACAATAGTTCATCGATACCTACATGCCATGAAATTGGACATTTTTTAACAAAAAAAAATATTTTGGACTTTTTCCGCCGAAAAATTTTGGTTGCTCAACGAAATTTAGCGTATTCTGAAGCATCTGTGAAAATTTCGTGGAAATCGGTGACATTTCATTTTGCTGCAGGTTTTCCCTACTGAACTTCACCAGGTCCTAAAAATTATCTTTGTCTTTTCTTCTCCGATTAAGATGCCTTACAGATTTCTCAGTAAAATTAATGAGCAATAAAAAGTGACAAACAATTTTTTTCCTTTATTTGATACCATTTTTGGAATTTGGACAGAAAACAGATTTAAAATAGTGTGGTTATGTTTTCATTTGAGCATGCGCGAATTTATACACTAAGAACTAATTGAAAAGTGCATAAACAGCATACAATTCTTAGGTATAAGTAGTCCTAGTTATTAGTTATTGGGCTTAGTAATAAGGTAACGTTGCATAAATCTTCCTTTAGAACGTTCGAAAACGCGGAAAACACTATGGGAAAACGCCAAAAATACACTTTTTGTATACGCTCCCCAAAACGGCAACTTTGGGAATTAAAAAAAATACGTAAAATGCTGCTTTTATGGACTTTCACGGATGATAACAATTCATACTTCATTTATTCCAAATGTCATTTACTATTCAGGATTACCACGAAGTGGGCGACATCTAGCATTCACGATTCGAATGTCAAACTAGAGGAGAACAGGATTTTGCTGTATACTGAATACATTTAGTTTTTTTTTAAATTTCGAGTATTTTTCTGAAAGTTTATTATATTCAACTATCTATATCCCCATAATACGCCAGTATAGTTGGATCCTGGAAAAAATTACTGAAAATACAATTAGAGAACATAACAACAAATGTTATTGACTAGTTGACATATTTGACATTTGACACGTCGGTAATAAAAAATCTGATTCGATATTTCACACGACTTTCTGCTGGTGCTGCCTACAAATATATTTGCGTATTGATAGCAGAAATAGAATCATAGTTCCTATATGGAACATTTTTTGGAAATATTATACAAAAAATAGTTTATGCAACACGTACGCAAATGGCTTCCACGTAGTTGTTACATAAACTACTCTTTTGTACACGCTCCACAAAATGCCTACTTTGGATACTGAAAAGAGTCCGCAAAATGCCACTTTACCGGACTAGGCCCTCAAAGTCGTCATGGCAACACTTTATCGGATTATTTTTGTTTAATCAAAAAACTTATAATTAATATCTTAAAAACGTTTCAGGAGACGCAATGAACTATAGATTAATTGTTATTTCGTAGTGGAAGCGCAGATTTCTTCGAAATATTTTTTTGGAATGCTTATTTCATGAAAAATGAACACTAACATTTGACAAGCATTTGACAAATGTGTCATTGATACACAATCGCTTGCTAGATTTTTGCACAACTTCCTCACCGTATGGATCGAGGTATGGATGGTGATTGAAAATGTATGGCCGGCGAGGAAATATGTGTGGCATTTCTGTTCTGTTCATTTGGAAAGCTAATCATCTTCATATTCCGATTCGTCCGCTAAAGCCTTACTTTGCGAACTTGTTACATAAACAACTATTTCATGCGCCAAGTTTGACCATTACTTTGTTTCCATAGTTACAAAACAAATATTTCATGACATCTTCTAATAGTGAATAAAATAATGCTCATTTCAAAATTTTAACAAATTGATTGTAATAATTTATGTCCTTTGAATAATTTTCGTTTTTCGAAAAAATAGTACTTATGTATACCTCGTAGGAAAAATCACATTCATGGACTTCGTATTGCCTCGACAGGCAATCTTCACGGTCGTCCAGCTTTTCCTACTAGCTAGATAATGTAGTATTGTTTAATATGTCTGTCCGATTTCTTGGATACATGTGAATAAGGGGGCATAAGGCCTGTGCTTTCCTATATGCTTGCACAACGCACGTCATAAAATAAAAATGGAAGAAGAACGGAAATGAACTATATGAATAAAAAGATGCCGTTAGTGACAATGTCAGGGTACCCCAAACTTGGTGTTAATTTGCTGGCTCCACCACGAAATTTCAATGATTTGGGTATTTACCTATGAACACAAATCAATCCACAGCTTGCTGATCCTCAATACCGTCAAAGTTTTAGCCAAGGTCCAAAAAGGTCGTTTTTCAAACTGCATTTTCAACCACGAAAAATCAACAACCTACACATTCTATGTCTACCATATGATTAAAAGTATACCCATCATCAAAACAACGTATTATAGCAAGAAATCAGCCTTTTCGATAATCTGCACAACAAAGCACTTTTGACACATTTGTTATATAAAATTAGAAATGTTTGTCATGTTGGCAGCACGTGAATTGTTTATTGCTTCATCACATCAATAAAATGAATTCCAATTAATATAACGGAAATGAGTCAAATTCTACTCATTTCATAATACATTTCAACTAAATCAATTATTTTTCGTTATATAAATTGGAATTTCATTTATTTATATGATGGCACCATAAACGATTGAAAAAGTTTAAATTAAGGAGAAGTAATATTTACCGATTTTAATTCGAATAGTTGTTGGTGCGTGGTGTTTATGATCTTTGGGTAAAATAAATTGTTTTGATGATGCATTTTATGTGAAACCGAGTGTGAAACAGTAAGTACCTACCTACATAGTGTGTAGATTGTGTTGAAAGAAAAAGGTGGGCATTCTGTTGATTTTTAGTGGTTGAATATTCAGTTTTAAAATGGTCTTCTTTGGATTTTCGAAGGGCCGTAACTTCGAAATTACTAGAGAGCAACACGTTTTGATTGCAGATTCGTGTTCAGGAGACAACAATACGTACGTACCCCTAAATTTACCCAAATGTCACTCGATGGTAGTGATAGGGTATAAACTTTTGATATTCCAGGAGATCAAAATAAATTATTTTCCAAGGTTACAAATAGAAGGGTTCAAGTTTGGCCTTGGAGCTGATGATGTCTTTCACGATAACTATCGTTATGAAGTATACCAAAAGACACTGCCAAACGAGGCTGTATCAACTAGGCAAAATTTGTACACCATAATTAAATATTAGGTACTGAATAAAGTTCTGAATGACTGAACCAGGTATAACGAAAGACTGAAACAGATACTGAAATGGATACTCAAGTACTGGAACTAGTACTGAAGTACTGAAATGAATACTGAAGTGCTGAAATGAATACTGAAGTAATGGAATCACATAATTTTAATACCGAAAAAGATTTTGATAAGTACTAAAAAAGGTACTAAAACACAGATTCGGGTACTCAAGTACCAATTTCTAATTTTTTGGCGTACTATGCTAATAAACTAAGGGAAAATACTGGAAGGTACAAAAAAAATAGGAAAAATATATTTATTGAAATATTGGGTAACTATAATAAAAAACATAACACAACAAAAATTATTAAATAAATAATGCAAGATTTGAAAAATATTGTAGTGAACAAATTCTTACAGGGCGTTCCATAATTACATCGCCAAACGGTACCTGAAGTACACGGATAATAATTCTCGGAAATATTGACTATTTGCGAGATTTAACGATTTTTTTGTTAGGAAATCATTTTGACGTAAAATCCCGACTCGGTGATTTTGGATAGTAAATATATAGAACCCCTCCTGAACTATTCTCGGAACTATTTTTCCTTGATGTTCATAATGAAAACATGTGCAGATAGTGTTGAGGTTGAAAAGTTAAGAAAAAAACTCCGTTTGTTGCAACAGATTTGGCTAATATTTTTTTTAATGTTCGTTATAGCCCGAGGATGGTTGATACGGATTTTTTTTAGAAAAGTTGCCCGGAAATTGAAAAATTTCGGTAAATAAGAAATTTGACGGATCAGCTAGTAGTCCAATATAAATTGATATTTGTGGACTGTCTTGACATATCATTGGACACTTTTATTTCTCCATTGCATATGAAGCAGGTCATGTGGCCAATTGAACTTTAATTAGCAAAAGAACCTGCTGAGACTTATACCTTCAAATATATTTCATTTCCATTGAAGTTCATATTTTGTTTTTGTACCTATGATGTCGTTAACAAATTTTATCGTGATTTTTTTCAGTACTTCTTGTTTCCTATCAATTGTTTTATCATTATTAAATGTTTCAGTTCCACATTCAGGACCAGATCTATTTATTTTTTTGGCGAGGAATATTTTGTTTTAAACGACATTATTTCGAAATTTTTCAGTGTTGTTCCCAAGTCATAGAGGGTTTTTCTGTAACCTCTAGGAACAAGGAAATTCCTACAATGTTTGAAAAAATGAACCATAATATTTTTAAAATTCATTTCGATCGTTGATATTAATGATGTTAGGTATCATCTCCCTGGCAAAATTCTGATTGATATCTTGTTCTGTTGATAGAGATATTTGATTATTTTCAGTTACCTGATTGGGTATTCCACCGCCATAAACCAAGCAGAACCATTTGCGAATTTTGAATTTCCAATTATGCCATAATTTGTCGCTAATTTATTACCACAATTGTAAATTTGACGCTCATGGTTTCTAAAAAAATCCATGGATCTGCTAGGTTTATATGAAGCTGGCAGAACCACTTCGTACCTATCTACTTTTGGAAAATACTAATACCACCATAATTTGTCGCAGTTTATCGCTAATTAATTACCACTTCGAAAAATCTGTCGCTCATCTATTTAAAAAAAATCCATAGTTATGCTAGGTTTATATGAAGCTAGGAGATCCACTTCCTATCTATCTGATCATGAAAAAAACTAATCCATAATTTGTCGCTAATTTATTGCCACAATAACAAATTTGTCGCTCATCTTTTTTTGTAAAAAAAACAGTATATTCTACTGAAGGCTATCAAACGTATAGTTCATACCTATTAGTTCCATAACAAGCAAATAGGAATGATACAGTAAATTTACCTGATTTGTCGCTGATGTATCGCATATACAGGGTATTTCCGAAATTGGAGCGATAAATGAAATATGGAGTGAGACTTAACGACACTAAAAAAATTTAAGAATATTTTTATTGAAGCAATCTAAAATTTTCATAAATATTTGTTTACCATTGTTTGGCGCACTGGTTTAATTATTCAGTCCGCAGCGCATCTCTGTCCGATGGCATTGTGTTTAACATGGTACCCACTCCCACACTGTTGCTAGTTTATTTTCATTCCATAAACTTAATTAAAATGGGGCCATTTCATTTCATAATAATAGCGTTATAAAAAGTTATTGGTAATGTACGATAATAAATAATGTATGTTAACCAATTGCAAAAATTTCTGAAAAAAGTTCTTCAACGTTAATTGATATTTCTATCGGCATATCGATTGTTGAGTTTTCTCTTAATACTCTTAACTTTCTTGTAGCGGGTTTTGCCATGGGTCTTATTACTGGTTTTGAAATGAAACTATAGCAGACGAATCTACTTCAAATATACAAATAGCCGACTTACATTCAGGGTGAACCAATAAATTTGAAACAAGTTTTCCTTTTAAATCGCCGATTATTCTATGGTATAGTAATACACCTACTCAGGTAATACCTACCTATATATAGATAATTCAACTGTGTTTCGATATATAGTCAGCATTCACCACCTTCTTTTGTCCATCCATTTTCACAATTTTGTTAAAACCTTAATTTTTTTTGATTATTTTTATAAAGTTTATGCAGCAGGTTCTTAGTGACAATATGCCGGAAACGCCTTCATCTCATCCACAGTTTCAATCATCAACATCCCGCCCTGTCAGCAGTTGTACTGTATCACGCCATTCTGCCACTTCTCGGAATCGCAAAACACACAATTTCAATTACCAATACTTAGAACTATAATACAGAAGAAGAAAGTAAATTTGTTGGAAAAAGAAATTAACAATTCTAAATACCGTATTCACCACAATTTTAGCTTTGGTACCTACATTGAAAGAATGTCATGGGTCGTATTTTAATATTATATACACAAAGTAAAACAATTTCCAGAATACATAGTGAATACCTGTATTCTGTGCACTATTTCTATTCTATTGTATCTTTTTTTTTTCGAATTTATGGTTCACCCTGTATGTAAGGCTAATATTTGTATATTTGAAGTAGATTCATCTGCTATAATTCCATCTTAGAACCTGTAACAAGACCTGTGGCAAAACCCGATGTAAGAAAGTGAAGAGGATTAAGTGAATACTCAACAATATGCATCATAGAGCAAATGGTTTATTATCACATATTATCAATAACTTTTTATAACGCTTCATTATGAAATGAAATGGCCCTATTTTAATTCAGTGTCTTTCTTCGGTTTTAATTTTGAGCCACATACTAGTGTAAATTGGCAACACTGCGGGAATACCATATGTTAACACAATGCTATTGGGAATTCAAAATAAGAGATACTCCCTCTGGTGTCGATTTTTGAAACTATACATACGTACATTGTTTACTTTTCCAAACATTAATGTGTATATGATTTTAGCCATTGTACACTTAAAACTTGTCGAATCTCTTGTGATTGTTGACATTCAATGAAATTCTGGTTTACTTGGTAAATATTCTGTTGACTATTGTACGTCCTCGAGTGAAAAAATTAGTGATTCTGGTTTAAATCATTATTGTTGTGTACCTCAATGTGACTCTTGGACAAAACGATCCCGTTGCACTGGAATAAGTTTTTATAATAAAATACTGGTGCAGACTAATCTAGGATTGAGTGAGTCTATAGACAGACGACGGGCTCTTGGGATCTTGAAGAAGAATACAGTTCCTTCCCAAAATGTTCCTGTATCGTGTGTGGCCAAGAAAAAAAGTGAAAAAGAGAACCTTGAGGAGAGTTAAAAAAAAAGAGAGTTAAGAAGAGAAAAAAGAGATTATTCATATAGTATGGAAAAATAGTGACTATATATGTATATCTAAGTGATAAGAACACATTTTCACACCATCTTGTTTGTTTTAGATAAAATAAAAATAAACTGTTTTTGTTAGTTTTATTTTCAATTCGAACATTCACAAATAATGTGTAACATTTCTTCGAAATAATTCATAACAATAATTCCCGATGACTTCACTAAGCTGTACACAATGTACGTATGTCTGGTTTGAATTTTCGCCACTCTGGCGCTGGCATCTAATTTTGAATACCCAATCAGACAGATAAGCGCTGCGAACTGAATAATCAAACCAGTGCATAAATAAAATATTTATGAAATTTTTATATTGCTCCAATAAAAATGTTCTTTAAATTTTTTGTGTCGTTAAGTCCTATACAACACTCCATATTTCATTTATCGCTCCAATTTCGAAGAGCCATACATTAGCGACAAATTAGGGAAATTTACTGTGTCATGCCTATTTGCTTCTTATGGAACTAATAGGTTTAAACTATACGTTTGATAGCCTTTAGTAGATATTTTTTTTTTTGTAAAATACTGTTTTTTTCAAAAAAAAGATGAGCGACAAATTTCTTATTGTAGTAATAAATAAGCGATAAATTTTTTTGATGATAAGTATTTCTATTTTATATACACCTAGCAAACCATGAATTTAAAAAAACAAAAACTAAGCGCGATTTTTTTTTGAAGTGGTAATTAATTAACGATGAATTATCGACATAAAATGGTAGTATTAGTATTTTGATAAGTAAATAGGTGCGACGAGGTTCTGCCAGCTTAATATTAACCTAGCAGAACCATGGATTGTTTTTTAAAAACGATGAGCAACAAATTTATAATTGTGGTTATGAATTAGCGACAAATTACGTCTTAATTGGAAATTGAAAATTCGCAAATGGTTCTGATAGGTTTATGGGGGTTCAAGTGCCTGCCACATTGATCTCTAACTGAAAGTGATTGTCTCTTCTAAGGAATATTCAAGTGGTAAAGGATGGTTACGGCAACGGTTATTTTCCACTTTCAAGTTTGAAAATCTTTAAGGTGATTCTGCTTAGTGGCGATAAGGTTTCAGACACCTCAGTTAACACTTACAAGTTATAGAACTGCGGAGTGGCCACCAGAGATGGGAATTACGTGACTACAACCATGCAAATATAAAATGAAGTTATTCTTACTGTATAGTGGTAGATTTAGTGGTGATTACGTGATAACCACCGAGTCGAAGCTGCAGCGTCAGTTTCCGTCACTATGATGCCTTTTGGGATAACTGTTGAAAAATCGTTAATAACATTCCATTTGCCTGGTGTATTCATCTGCAAAAATATTGTCCTGTGGAGAAATAGGCAACATGGTATCCATCATCAAAACGAAAAGTTAAATTTTTCCACAAAAGAATGCAGTCAACAAACGTGAAAAAACGTTTTCTTCTCGTCAGTAGGTACATGCTTCATTCGAAAATACATTGAGAAATCAGTTTTTTTATTTCAAAGCAATCAACATATACTTACTTACCATAGTTTTATAGGGAGTGTTGTATTCCATTCATCAATGCATACTTGTATGTTTGTCAATGGTATACCTCTCCATAAAGGTAAATATAAAAACTCAGTTGAACCTAATTTCATCTTCCGGCGCCCTAAAAAATCTGACGAATCAATGAATGAAATCGTTTTATGTTCAATTGCTCATTAAATGTAAGATCTGAGGGCGAAGAAAATTAGTTCATTGATGAATTGGATAAATATGGGAAGCGAAATATAAACAAGATATTGACGGTTGTGATGACATTTTCTTCATCTCCTTGATGATCATTGATGTTTATTTGGAAAATGAGTTTCTTTTGAATCGAGGATGGAAAAAAGTTCACTGATGATGAATGGAAGTATGATGAATTTAATTTATTTTACTAACGATGCTGGTACATGTTCTCGATCAAAGGAATAATTTTCCCATTGTGGTGAAATTGAACTAAATTGTAATATGTGAGAAAATAATATTCACACATTTATTTCTACGCAGTAATAACCCACTTTTATGAACTGTGCCAGTTCAATTTGCGATATATGAAAAACGAGCTAATGATAATGGCGTGAAAAAACTTTTGAATAGAGAACCTATTAGTATAATTACGGAAAACTGAATAGAACAATTTTTAATTTCCTGTTCATTGACAGTGCGATATTTTGGACCAGACTGTTATGAAAAATAACCTAATTTGAAAAAAGTATGGTAATAAAACGTAATGGTAACAGATAAACACATAAAAATGTAAAGGTACCTAACTGTCTTTAGCTCTATACTTAGTAAGCAACTATATTCATTTAATATTACTTAACATTTTTTGGGATTTATCTCCCCTTGATACTATTCTACTTGACAAGTTAGCACAACCACCCCCTAGAAAAAAATTGTGCTTAAGGAAATTCAAAAACTGCACGACAATGATGTTTTGGTAATTTGATAATTGTTAAGTGAATTATTGGTAAAAAAATCAACTGGGATATAATTAGGGAGCGTTATTGAAAAATATAATTTACAATTCATTCATCGTTCTCAAGTTTGATTTTTGTTTCATGAATTTCAGAATTTTGCATTATTTCAATGTTTACTTTCTTGAAAGGAAATATAATAGTAGACGTGGACCAGACAAGAAATGGGTTGATGTTGAGGTAAGAAAATCAAGCACTAAATTGAAAGACTTCAGTTTTTTTGTGTAAAAGTTTTCCTGTTCTTGACCTTTCTTATCATGAGTTGAAACGAAAACATAATGACTTGATATCCAAAGCAAAAAATTAAAAGTATTGATAAAGTGACTAAGTTCAGAAAAATACTTAAGGAATTTGTAATAGATACATGTTTTTACTCTTTGTCTGAGTACATTTATTAGTGGTTTATATTTTTGTTTGATTATTTGTCTTCCACACTATCTAGTTTGTATTTATTAACATGTTATGCTTTTGTAATCTCTGTTTTTTTTTGTATTTTGACTATTGCCATATTACTAAAATGAAATCACTTGGCAAAATAAATTATATCTATCTATCTATCTTATTTCCACGAATATGTTTTTCTCATAAGATAATATTGTTAAATAAGTTTTGCCGTGAGAAAAAATTATTCAAGTGTCATACAGAGTGCATTGATGAAAATATGGATTTTTCGAATCATCTTCACAAATAGGTGTTTTTTCTGGTTCATAATATCATTATGTTAAATGGATTTCGATAATTATTTGCCAAATTTTAATAATTTTTTCTTATATTCGACTCATATTCGTCATTTTTATGTAGTGTGACATGAAGTAAGCACATCTGTTTTCTTTAAAATAATGAGTTTATTTCGTCATATTGAAATTAATGACTGAAACAAAATTCATTTGATTCGATTAATATTTTCTTCGAGGATTAGCTAGCCAGATATTGATTAGCATTGAATCACAACCGATAAATCTGTGGCTGTTATGCAACCACTAACAAAAGTGCACATATCGGCCTATCATAATTGATCGTTCACAGCAAAAACATTTTGATCAAACTACGAAAATTCTGTATGGAAGGAAAATACGTACGATTGAATCACGTAGATCAAAACTGACGGATAAACCTATCTGTGTATGGGCAGCTTTATCGAGTGTAAGGAATGTTGAGATTCTCGAATTTTTTCAATAGAAAGTTTTGCGAATAATTTCGTCTGTTAGTAACGCATGACCTCGGAAGTGACGCATCTGCAGATTCTATTGCGTTGTTGATACATGTATGTAAAACAGCGATTATCCATTAACGTGGAAAATGCATAATTGATAGATTTCACACAGCAGAGAGCACGACCGCAAACAATCAGGCGACAACTCGTTTCAAGTGTTCATTCATAATATCTATAACTGATTCATTTTTCTGGGGAATATATACACGAGTACACAAAGATTAATATGAATGAAATAGTAAATGAAAATAATTTACTGAGTAATGTATCAGGAGACCACGAAAAGAGGTTGATATTGGTATGAGTGTGAAGTTAGCCATATCCACAAGTACACTGAGAAAAATAAAATCTCGATAAGTTTTTTTCTCTTTTTTTTTCCCTGGAGAAAAATCGTACTTTCTCATTGTAATAGTTCATTTTCGTTTTAAAAAATCCAACTGAAAAAATTATAAAACGGTTCTATTGAGGTGTATATTTGGGATCACACTGTATATATTCCTTGCTTCCTTGACCCCCTACGACTGCACATAAACTCAAAGTATCCGTCCATGCCTATAGCTTGCTTATATTATGAACGTGGAATGTGTAATAAATCAATGAACTCATTTGTGCTCAACCAAAAAGTATAAAATGGATAAACATATCATCTCCTCTTTTTACTCATCTAAACGGTAAACCTCAAACGAGTTGTGAGTTAATTGGTGATCATCATTAATTTGTTAGAAATCAAGGAATCTGAGTAAAAACTGAAATTACACGTGTATAACGACATATTCGCTGTTTGATACATGCCGGATATAGGTATTATGACATAACATTTTAATAGGAATTGATTATGAAACGTATGAAAATAAAAGTGTCATTATGTGTGAGTGACTGTCCATCGATTCTAGGCATAAACGGTTTGCCCGATTTTACTCAAAATGGATATTAAGGTGTTTTGATACATCATCTAGAGCTATTACTTTTTTCGGAATTCCAAAGGTTAAGGGTAGTTTATACCATCCAAATATTTTTTAAGGTAGCAAAAAAGTGCAGACGAATAGTTTATATAAGAATTTCAGTTGATTTTCTATCTGTATATCAACATAACCAGGAAGGATTTTCAATGACGTTTCAATGTTGTCATATGATTATAAGTTGTTGATGATTGAACGATTGAATAAATATGAGTTCAAATTCGATATAATGGATTAAGAGGCACCAATGCCATCAAAAACGGTAATAAATATGTAGAACTTAACAATCAATATGTTAGTGTTCTGTTTCTACCACGTCATATATGAGCTAAATTAATGCTCTGACTCAATTATATTTTCAGTAAGGCCAACTTGGCATTTTGAAAACTACAATTTCAGTGATCGGATAATCTGAATAGGTAAGCGCAGTTCTACGCAAAAAAATATAATTTTTATCTGAATACAATTTTCGAATCTATTGCATTTAAATGGCATTATTCCCAAAGTTTTTCAATAATCGGCGTACTTGAGAACACCCTGATTCTCTTCTGGCGTCTTACAATCGTATAGCAATAGCCACGTTGTGATATACTTTCAGTCAGTTAAGGTAAATTAGCCGGTGTAAAGAAATACACGAATATCGATACAAGCTACATAAATGTGATCCTAAGACTCTCCGAATGAATTCAGAATATAATTTATCATATACGAGGCTATCGATAACAAGAATGGTGAGAAAGTACGTATGAAAGCCCAGACCGTTAATTAGTAAAAAACAGAAATGCGAATGATTTGCTGGTATGTTTATAATAATTCCGGTTAACAATCAATTTGGGCAATGGTCGTCATTGTATCGGCAATATTTTCCATTTATACATTTATTGTTTTTACTCTAGATGTCCCCACAGTGTCTATACTATTTCAAAAGGCTGGCTTGTCTAGAAGTGACAGGTGCCATGAGGACGACGCCTACCAGAGCTCTAAAAGTTCTGCTAGGACTACCACCTCTGTACCTTGTCATTGACCACGAAGCCATGCCTACTACCTACAGACTCAAAGACGCAAGCCAATGGATCGGTACTGAGGTAGACCATGGACATTCCGTTATTTGGAACAAGGCAAAGGAGAGCTGTCCAATCCTTGTTACGTTCAATTTTGACCTTCGAACATTCTCGCCTGGAATAAATGAACTTCACTAGTTTTATTGAGCAATACTTTCAATTCGTTTGGCATATCACATATTTGTAGTATCATAGTATGTTAGAGAACGATATTGTGATACGCCACTGTTTCTTGCCAACCAACTCTGACGTGGATTTCGTTTCTTCGTTCGTAGTGACGAATCTCGAGAGGCCGGTGTTACAATGTTGCCAAGCATCCACGTATAATTTCTCTAGACATGTCATCGATGAAATATATCTTCCCTTTTATGCGCTTTTATACATCTTTGTTTGAATTGAGACTCAACATATTGAAATGTATTCTTAACATCCTCAGTTTGGTTTTCGGAGCTGTCTTGAAACGATAAAATATAGTTTTTAGGTATTCTAGTTTCTAGTTTTGTCAAAACCCTTCAAGTTTTGCTATCGCCCGAGCCACCCGGTGATCCTAAAAGGAAATAATACTGTTTCAAACTAGAATAAATTTGAAAATAAAAATTCCAAAATGTACTACTATTCTATACAATGACCCTTATAAATATTCACTGACTATTTATATCTCTACAGTACATTCGAGAGTTCATTTAACTTCATAAAAAGTCGAAAAAATTAACCAGGGCGCAACCGAAGTACAAAAAACTGCTTTATGATGTTCGAAAAGTGGTTAGAAATAAATGAAAAACAAAGATATTTCATTTCGCTGATATATCATGAAAAATTAAGAACAACGTAACAAAAATAACTTAAAATGTGTGCGTTTTCACCTGTATTATTAAGATCCATCACTACTTTCTTCAAAATAAACCATGAACCAAAAATATTGACTAACGAGCTATGCGTTTCACAAATAATTCCGTGAAAGTTCACTCACAGAGATGATTAAGTTCCGACTAATGCTGCGGTCAGCAGACAGCTGTGAGCGGAGTGAAGGATTCTACACACCACACACCATGCCCTCCTTAAGGTTGAGCGTCCATGGATAGTAAATCCCCTTCATGTTATGTGTGAACGAGATTTACTGTCCACTTCCATCCTCCCCCGCTCCTCCTTGGAGCGGTCCTCTACTCGCAAATGGCACGTTTGCGAAATTGAAATCGTACCTCCTGTGGTATGAAGTCAGCCTCTGAGTGCTTTAAACCCCTTGTTATCTGATTGTTGTATGTTTGCCTGACTTGTGCTGTGTGTGCATGGTGGTGATGTACCTGATGGGTGTGTAAGTGTATGGTGTGATGTGGGTGTGTTGATCTTACGTGTTTTGTATAGAGTTGTTACTCACCTGACGTGCCGGAGTGCTACTCTCGGTGGTGGACGGTCGTTTTGGTAAGACAAATACTTTTCCCTTTCTCTAAACCTGGGATCGTCCAGGTTTAGGTTCGCGTAGATGTCTTGAATCACCAGGTTCGTGTGGGTGTCTGTCTTCAGGAACGTCGCGGTGGCGTGGTTCCGAAGATGGTCGTCAATGAAGTTCGGATTGACATTCAGTTCCCTGTAGATAAATCTATTCGGGACGTATCTGGGAGCGTTCACTGCCATTCTTAGGCTCACGTTTAAGAATAGCTGGATCTTGGTCCTGTATGTTTGTGCGCATTGACCCCATGCGGCGGATGCATACAGGATGATGGGGAGGAGGATGGTCCTGATGAGGAGCAGTTTTAACTGGAGGTCCATGCTGCTACTGCGTCCTATGAGGGGGTAGAGGTTCTTTCGGGCTGCTTTCGCTAGTCCGAGCCTCCGGTCTACGTGTTGCCTGAATGTTAATCTTTTGTCCAAGGTGACTCTAAGGTATTTGGCCTCGTTTGGGATTCGTTGGTCATTTATGATGACATGTCCTACAGTGTTGTTCGCCTTCTGGTGAAAAGTATTGCTTGGCTCTTTTCCGCGTTGATCTCGATCTTCCATAGGTTGAACCAGTCCTCAAGCTTGTCTGCTTGATCTTGCAGGTATCGGGTTACTTGCGTTACGTTCATCGATCTGGCCACTAGTCCTATTGTTTTCCCATTATATTCAAGTTCATATGTTAGTGATGTTTTGCTAGTTTTAGGCCGCTGCCGTTGTGGAGCGCCATGGCCCCCGTACAATGAGGCACGTTTACCGCTGAAGACCAGCTAGTCTTGCTTTCCTGATTTATTGGAGCCGCCGCGCCATAGAAGATCATCGGGATAATCATAGCGTGATATATCCAGTATATTTATATAAGGTCCATTCATAAGAGGTTTGCCGCGAACCTTTCTTCTAAAGGGGAATTCAATAAAGGCAGTGAAAAATATTTTCAATTCGTCACATTAGATACCATTAAGAAAATGTTTAATTTAATTTCTTCACGGGGTCACGATAATGCAGTATAGAAAACGATAACCTTCCATTCGATATGCGATTAAAAGTTATAAAAATACATTTATGTCATAATGGAGCTCAGAAAATAATCTTCATAGTGGGAACTTCTCATTCATCATAGTATGTTATTGTTTTATAAATGTCACTCTTGAGGTTTCATCTGGTAGGGCAGAGACTTCCAGGATAATGCAAATTATGCGAATGATCGAAATGGGAATAGTGAGAATGATGCGGAAGAACACTGCAAGTACTAGGAACGAAGATATACTAGAAAAAAGTAGTCTAAAAACTTTTGGGTAGATTTTCCGACGGTCTTCTAGCTAACAAAGCATGAGAAATCAAACCAGTAGGAAAAAGTATAGACCACCTAAACGATGGCGTGCTGGGTAGCAACACCAGTTGGGCAGCAAGACTGATTTATAGAGGTTATGAAAATAAAATAAAATCCCGAGCAATTTCGTTTGAATTCAACTCATTCGTGAAAAATCTTCACTTTCTCATGTTATTGTCCTCAACGATAATTTTAGTTTCTTGTATCGATGAAGGAACGATTGTTCAAACAATTTCTGAACATTTATAATACAATTCGAATCCAAAATTACTTTCACAAGTTAGAAATTCCGATTTATCAATCACTAGGATTACCAGGTATCAAATATTAATATTATTAAAAATAATTCAATATGTGAACTTTCAAATTAACGTTTGTGAGCACGTAGATGTGTGAATTGGTGGCAGTCGTTAAAACTGTTTCATGATACGTGAAAAAACAATTATTATTATTGGAACTATGTGCCGTGAAGCGAAAAAATAAGTATTACTTAAGTAAATATTTTTCCAAGACCGGAAATATGGCTGTTACTAGACTAACAGTAACGAGGCAAAGAAATGATGTGGATGAAAGTATACATATTTCGGAATGAGAAAAACGACGATGAATCATTCATATAGTTATGAGTTCAGGGGAAGAAATAGTGAAGGGAGGTTCAAAACGAGTGCCGTAACTTTTCTATCTATTACATCAAGATTATTACTCGTATTCAATTATGATCGTTGCATTGTTGAAGGATTTTTTTTGGAATCTAATTGCATCAAGCACATTAGCAATGGTTCTATTTAGTATTTAAATGATTGAAGAAGTGAAAATATTCATGTCTTCTTTGATTTTCTTCAATTTCGTTTGCTCCATTCGGATAACCAGGTGCTAAGGACCACGGAAATTCCCTTGTGAACGCTTTTTTCCTTATGGAGCAAATCCGCATCAGCGAGGCTATTAGCGGCAAAATATTTACAAAGATTACATTTTGTTATATTTTGAACAGGATGTTTGATTCTCGGAGGAATGTAATTATATTGTCTGTTGTCAATTGTTGAAGATTTTCCTAAAATCACTGGTAAATCCGTTATTCAGTCTTTGAACAGCGAAACGAGGACACTCCACTAAGATGTGCTTTATTGTTAATGGCACTTCACATAGAAAACATTCCGGTTGAGGTACCTTTGTAAGTAGGTGTTCGTGTGTAAGGCGTGTGTGACCTAGACGAAGTCGAGTGATGATTACTTGATGGAAGCGGTTGGTTGACGTTTCGGACCATGGTTGAAAAGTTGGTTTGATCTCCTTTAGTTTTGCGACTTTCGTTTGCCAATAATGGTTCGATGTATCAGCTATTTCAGAATGAAAGTAGGATTTCAAGTCTGCTGCTAGTTTCTCGTGTGGGGAATGAGTGCTGGATTCTCTAAGGCTTCGCTCGCGTGTTTGTCAGCTAGGTCATTTCCTCTCATGCCAGTATGAGAGGGAACTCATAGAAAAGTTACTGATTGATTGGTGCTGAGTAGTTTCAACTCTTCTTTAATCAGTTTCCCTAGGGGATGATGGTTATATGTTTTTGATATTAAGTGTAGAGAGTCAGCTAAGATCAGAAAGTTACTTCCAGATGCTTTTTTTATGTAACGGAGAGTATTGTATATTGCATGAAGTTCTCCAGTGAGGATGACTTCATCTGTTACGAATGCGCAGGCCACACCACTGTTTGTCTTGGATGAGTCGGTGAAGATATGTGGAAGATATTCGGATATTAAGGTTTGATATGTTACATGGATCAATTGCATATTTGTTTCTTTTTTGTTCAGAGGGAGTAATTGGGTATTTAAACATGGTGAAGTAATGGGCCATGGTTGTGTGAGTACTGTAAGCTTGGATTGGGGGAATTTCCTGAAGTTGAATGAGAGCGAGAGAACGTTCGATCCTTTCGTAGAAAGGGAGATGTGTTTTTGCGTGTTGACTGATTGGAAAGTACCTGATTTGGTGAATGTTCTGATCTTGACGTTTTGGTGTTTTTGGATAGACTCAGCTCTTGCCTTCTCAGGTGCAAAGGTAGCTCACCGAGTTCGCAGAGTAGACTATCGATGGGAGTAGTTCTGTGAGCACCGGAGATAGTGCGGAGTGCATTGTTATGAATTGTCTCTAAGACTTTGAGAGTAGTAGTGGAAGCTGATGAATATGATGAGCAGCCGTAATCTAACTTCGAGCGGATCAATTTTTGTATAATGTAAGTAAGGTTTTTGCATCTGTGCCCCATTATTTGTTTCCAAGACATCTAAGGAGGTTCAGTCTCTTTTGACATGTTACAGATAAGTATCGAATATGGGGTTTCCAGGTGAGGGATTGGTCGAATATTAGACCTAAGTATTTTATTTCAGTAGTATAGGAAAATATTCGGTTGTTTTGTTTCAAAATTGGTAAGTCCTGGAGTTGCATTGGTCGTTTAGTTCATACAAGGGAACCCACGCGAATTTTAAACTCCCTGTTCGAATGAATATGATTTCTGAAGCTTCCGAACAGAGGGTTTTCAAAGTAAGTCTGTTGTTTACCTCATTGAGAATCCATTCGATGTGTACAGTGTACAGGAACAGTAATGCTGACGCTGCTCCTGCATTTGATTTGGGAGCTGCATTTGTGTAAATACGTAATCTCCTTTAGGAATATTACAGAGTGAGGTTTAAATAATTATTTACTTGATTTTTTTTAATATACCACGTTTTCAAAACGAACTAAAAAATATAAAATAAATTCTCCTGGCCCCATACAGATTTATAGCCACATACAGATTTATAACCCCGTACAGATTTCTAACCCTATAGATATTGTCTTGAAAATTTGTGATACTGGATTTTCAATAGCTATGCAAAAGATAATTGATGCATGAATAGTCCACCTAAGTCACTTACAATTTTAGTGCACTCCAAATGATACTGTTACGGAAATAAGTAGAGTACGCCCCTGTCCATCCTGCCCATGCAACAACAACAAATGCAACCGTCGGGAATCTCCGATGACGACATACCCAAGTAGCATCATAGTGACGGAAACTAATACTGCAACTTCGATTCGGTGGTTATTACGTAATCACCCTAAATCTATACTATACAGTCAGAATAATTTCATTTTATATTTGCCTAGTTGTAGTCACGTTACTCTCACCTCTGCTAGCCATTCTACAGTTCTACAACTTGATAGTGTCAATTAAGGTTTCTGAAACATTATGATCACTAAGCAGAAAGTGGAAAATAACCGTTGCGGTAACCATCCTGTACAACTTAAATATCACTCAGAAGTCACAATCACTTTCACTAGAGTGATGACATTTCAGTAACTTCCATCAAACCTTCAATGTGGCAGGCACTTGATTGTGCCACTTTCTTGCTATCTCCATAAGTGATTGCCACAGTTCGCATTTAATAAAAGTCACTACTAAGTTACAGCTACTTTAAAAATTCACCATCAAGTAACCTTTACTCAGTAGTGACCTACTTGCTACATGTCGTAAAACCGCGAAACCCAATAATGGACATGTACCCGCAATTTTGAGGTTATAACTTTGAAGTCAAAGATTAGACACGTGTTCGCCACTTTAAGTGCATTGGACCTATTACAATTTTTAGGTTTATAACTTTGAGGTGGTGAGTCATGACGCCTGGGACATGGGCACCACTTTATGATGAAAAGAACTTCAGAGTGGTATATTGCCCGTTTCTGCCACTCTGAACACTCATTTTAGGTACCAACCATTCAATAAAAATTTATTTGTCGTCAGTTCTGCAGCAAACGTAGTAATTCATTACGTGAGTATTGGTTTAATAAAATATATCTAAATATTCTCAATTGAATATTGAATAGAATTTTTTTTCTGTTAATTGAAAAATCCGCTATAAAAATGAAGTTATTCTTGGGAACATCTAACAAAAAACAACTACTTCCCCGGCTAAAGCCACGCTGGACATTGATCACCATCTGATAGATATTTTGAAAACACCCTAACTCGAAAGAAAAATCTGAATGTAAAAATGTTATTCTCATATGATTGTTAGAAATGAATCAGGCAAAATGGAAGAATGAGGAACACTTATTACAAAAATATGTTGCAGGACAGAGACCGAGCTACATACGGATTACACAAGCAAAGTCAGTTAAATTTAACGTGTCGAGTGTCAGCCACTACATATCCACGTTTTTGCCAGTGTTCCTCATTTTGGTAGCCGCCACGTGATAGAAACGAAGTTTTCCCGGATCGTTGCCGCTACGTTTAGGGTCATCGAGATATTTCCAAGTGCCGGAAATGGCATTCTTGGAAATTATAGATTTATGTTTTGAATATATAAGCGGGGCGCACGCGATAGACGAACAGTTTTACTTGTGTGATTCATTCGAAGTTAGTACAGCGCAGTATTTGGAACTATGATTATTTTAGTGTCATAGAACATTATTGGGTTATGTTCAAAGTGGAATAAACGAACAGTAATCATTCGAATATTATTTTGATAAAAACGAACCCAGTTTCGTAACGATTTGTTGTGGGAATTTTCTCAACGACTGCGCTATTATCTACTGCATGCGCCCCATATTCATAGCTATTGAAAATTCACAATAACGAATTTTCAAGACGAAATTTTTTAGTTCGTTCATAAAACGCGCTATATTGAAAAAATATTTCAATTATTTCCTGGTTTTTAGTCTGTGTGTAATTTCTTTATTTATTTTTTTTACTATTTTTTCCTCTTTCTCTCTCTCTCTCTCTCACTGTCTTACATACCTAATTCCTCAATCTGAAATCTGTTGCAAAATTTGTGCCGTACAGACAAACAAACAGACAGACAAGAAAACAAGTAATTATTGCATTGTCATCCGCTATGTTCAAAGTTTCAAGTCTCTAGCTCATCGGTAATTAAGTTTAAAATGGATTGTAAAATGTGTACCGAGCAGACAGTTAAGAAAGCGAGTTAATATTGCCTTGATATCCAGTTCTCAGCTATATTTGAAGTCTCAAGTCTCGAGCTTATCGGGAAGTTAGGTACTTTAAAATCGATTGCAAAATTTGTACTGAACAGACAGGTAAAATGGCTATAAAACAAACTGGGAGCAATTTCGGACAGGCTTTTGCTTCGAAATTCAGCCTCATTGTGGTATTATGAACTGAGTCAATTGTTTCTAGAACTGATCTACTTGGTGTGGTGTGGTGGTGTGTTATAGAGACATAATCAATATAGGACCCAAGGTTCAGTAAAGCAGTTAGAGTTAGTTTTGTTCTCAGAACCTCACTCGCCATTGGATAGTATTCTAAGTAGATTGATGCCACTCTGATAGAATGATTTGTTGTGCATTTTGTCAACTGCTGAAAGCCGTTTCTTTGTCAATTCGACCGATGATTGGAAAATGCGATATTAACGTCGAGGAGAACAAGATACGTAATTTGATTTTACTGCTACTATCTTCTGTTGGTGGCTTTACTATGGTCTGAGGCAGTACATACTCGAGGGCAGGAACAGATTAAGTGGTGGTTGATGCTTAAACTGCAGATAAGGAATATTCTGTAAGACAACGTGGTACTTTTCATCCCAGATGTTGGGGGAAATTTCTATATAATGCACGATAATACTCAGTCGCATGACGTTCGCTATGTAATTCGCTTCTCAAACCAAGTAGGTATAAAGATAAGGATTAGGCCGGTATGTTCTCCAGACTTAAATCCTATTGAACATACCTGGGAAATGCTGGGAACTGACATTATGTGATATCTGGAGCAGAATAGTGGGCGCTGCTTTATTCGAAAGAAGGCAGAGTTTGCCTCAAGAAATGATTGACGTCGCCATCAGATTCATAGGAAATTAGATTAGTACAGTCATAATGGTTTGAGGAGAAAACACATGTTATTGGAAATAATATCACTTGTATTTTTTACTTATTGAATATGCAAAAATGTCAAACTATCAAACCTACAATAAAGCTACTTAGTTTTTTTTGTCATGCTACACAATGGCACAAAACACAATGAAACGAACTGCAGTCATTCAGTTCGACTCTGTTTAAAAATATTCCTTTTAAATTAATTATGAAGAACAATTGGACTGAAGTAGAATTTATCTACGTGATTTTCCTGCAATGAGCTTTTATCACTAGTTCACATTGGTCGAATTGGTAATACATCTATCAAAACGCATTCTTGCTATATTCAATATTCTGAAAGTTATTGAGAACATTCATAACTGATAGTGATTATTGGCAAATAACATGTATTTTGCCATTGTGCTCAAACTAGAATGTTAAACAGTGATGTGATTGTTGATGCGAATGGGACCTCTCATTTACGGAAAATCGGCATTAGATCACGAATAAGTCAAGACACTCGTCTGTTGAATGTTGATTCGCATTCGTAAATACCTTCGTCATGCGCCGGTACTGTTATGACCCACATATATGATATGGCGCACCAGCGTTCGGTTACTCGACGGAATTTTTCATTTCTATATTGAGAGAATTGGGAGGGACGCAGTACGTACCTCACGAATATCATTCATGGAATTACCAAGAAACTGCACTGTTTTTGGGAAAGAACCAACTGTAATATTGAAATATATTTATCTTGGATCGATCAATAATATGGGTTTTTTTGGGTCTTTCAAGTTCGAAATAAGTCCAGATCTTTTCCGATAATCACTAAAGTGACAGTTCCTTAATTATCATGTTTTACATTGTCAAAGTTAAACATATAATTTTGACAATGTAAAAGATGATAATTGAGGAACTGTCACTGTCACGCTCGCCGCGAGATAAAATTGTTTATCGTATCATTGAAGATTAAGACATTTTTATATGAAATCTTTAATAATATTCATAAACGTACCAAAACCTACATAAAACCTTAGTTACTCATAATACATTAGTTACCCTAATTTAATACGTTAGTTACGAAAGCATAATACGTTAGATACCAAATAATATTAGAACTAGTTTTCATGAACATGTAAAACAAACCTTTGCCTTTAGCGTCCACGATCATCAGAGAGTTTTGCGGAATACGCCAGCAACACCGTTTCTTCTGCACCTTGAACATGTACTTTGTTTCGCCACTCACAAAACTGCCGATATTTTTTTTCATAATGGATTTTAGATTTGTCCGGAAGCAAGTTCAACCTTATAGTGTTGGCTGCAGCTTTTATTTTCGCATCGCCGTTGTCAATGATACGATAAAGCTTTGAATGTAACTCGATTATTAGCGATTTAACACTCGTTATATTAATAGCTATAAAACTCGCGTTGTTAATAGTAACCAGTTAATAAGGATCAACATGGTTTTAGTTGAAACTAAATGATGGAAAGCAATAACAATGATATCCAGAATACAGCTCCTCAGATCAGAAAGGCTACAGAAGATGGAATTTGCATTGAATTGAAGTTTGAAGTTTTGTTTATTTTTGAAAAGGTTATACATTTGTTTAACATAGATCATTTGGACCATTCGGAGATAGGTGGAAGGCAAACTAAGCGCATTTGGCTTGTTTTTTGCTCCCCATCTTCCGCCTCATGGTGACACTTTTATAAATCGAACATGGTAGGACAGATATAATAATCACTAGGTATATAATATAAGATAATAAGCCGCGAACACACGATATAACAGAGAAAGTTGGTAGAGCGAGAACATGGTAGTGATACATTTATAGTATATTATGAGGACATGATGATACAGTAAAAAAGGTTGGTGCAACGTAAAACCGTGGTTTTATATTTACAATATATTCAGTTCGGTTAAAAAAGGATTCTTATTGGGTAACGGATTCTATATTATAAAGGTGCGTTTTTCAGGAGGGTCATTATAAGTTGGTTGTTATCAATAATGAAATTTTTGATGTTTGTTTTATATATTTTGAAATTGGAAGTTTTTCTTATACCGCCTGGTAGTATATTATATAGTTTTGGACCAAAATAAAATATCGTTCTCTGCGTATGACTTTTTTTAAAGAATGGTACGGACAAGTTTTGTGCATATCTGGTATTCTTAGTTTTAATCGTGTTTTGAGTTGTTTTATTGGAATAGATCCAAACGAGACATTGGAACGCGTATAGACTCCTGACGTCAAGTAAATTAGTTTCCTTATACAATAGTTGGGTATCGAAACGTTTAGGTTTTCCAAAGATTATTTTTATAATTGAATTTTGGGCCACTTGAATATTATTTAGTACATTTTCGAATACTCCACCCCATACTGTTATACAATATCTAATTAATGATTCAACCAGGGAATTGAAAATTATCATCAGGTTTTGTTTAGTAAGAACAGCACGAAGGTTGTATATTTTATATGTCAGCTGCCTAAGTCTTTTGACCATATGAGAGACATGTTCATCCCATGTCATACGCTGGTCCAAAAATACACCTAGATATTTTATTTTCGCCACTTTCTCAATATTTGGGCAGTTGCAAGATATTTTAGGGCAATTTGGCTGATGTATCTGAATGTTTTGCATCTCGGGCTGTTGGTTATTTTGAAGAGAAAATGTTATAAATTTAGTTTTTGAAACATTGAGATTGAGGAGATTTTCATTCAACCATATCTGTATGTGTTCTAAGCTTTGTTCTGCTTCATTGTATGCCTGTTGCCACGTTTTAGCTTTGAAAATAATTGTTGTATCATCAGCGTATGAAATGAGGTGACCTTTCATATTTCTAATGTCAAATAGGTCGTTGATATAAGTTAAAAACAGTATCGGACCTAAAACTGTGCCCTGTGGTACCCCAACAGAAATTTCGCGAGAACTGCTAATGCTGTCACCGATTTTGACACGTTGGCTTCTGTGAGATAGATAGTTTTTGAAAATTGTATTTGCTGGTCCTCGGACACCATACGTGTATAGTTTGTTTAACAGTTTTTTTGGAAACCAAAAAAAAACCCCTGTTTGTGATATGAAATTCAATATGGCGGATTCGGTACTACTTTTTTTTATGAAACCGAATTGTCTCTCTGTTATAACATGATTTTTTTCATAAAAATTTACCAAGCGTGATTTCAAGGCATGTTCTAGTATTTTCGCGAAGTTATCAATCACAGAGATTGGCCGGTAGTTTCCCATTTCTGATTTGACACTTGATTTGAAAATGGGAGTAACTCTCGATTCTTTCCATTGTGTTGGTATTGTTCCTGTTTTGAAAATTAAATTTATTATATAGGTTAATGGTTCTACTAGATAAGGGTGATAAGCTTTAATTAGTTTTGTTTTTATTCCATCGGGTCCAGGTGCACAATTATTTTTTAATTTAGAAATAATTTCTATAATCTCTTTTTTATTTACAGGTGTGAGGAAGAGTGAGCTGGTAACAGATTTATCTTTTATAAAATTAGGTGGTGTAGTATGTGGTACATCGGTTTTTTGAGTCATTTTTATCCCTACATCTGTGAAGTATTCATTAAATGCCTGCGCTTTGTCTCTATCATCCGATAATATTGTATCGTTGACTTTTATGTTGCCTATTTTAATTTTTTTTGTAGTTTTGTTTGTTAGTTAGTTCGTTTATTATTTCCCAAGTTTTTTGCAGTCTCCTCTGTTTCCATTCAATTTATCTTTGTAGTATTCATTTTTTGTCATTCTTAATAGTTTATTAAGCTCATTTCTATATCTTTTGTAGGCAGTATTCAATTCTGGATTAAATTCTTTATTTAGTTTCAGTTTCATTTTATCTCTATGTTTTATAGATTCTATTAATCCATGAGTTATCCATGGTTTGATCCTACAGTTGGAGGCTATTATTTTGTGTTGTGTAGTACAAATATTTAAATGTTTTGTTATTTTAGTAATGAAATTGTTATAAGCTTGTTGTGCTTCATCACAAGATAAAACTTCCGCCCAATTTTCATTCTGCATGAGAATGTTCAATTTTGTATCATTTGTTTTTGTATAATAACGAAGGACTTTTTCGTTTTGTTCTTTATTTACATTTGATTTTACATTTATTGAGATGAGGAGAGATGTAGTGAAATGGTCTGTTATGTTAGTTCCAATAATCGAGGAAAATATTGATATATTTTCAGTTGTTTTTTGTTTTCTAACAAATATATGATCAATAATGCTTTTGGATTGATCTGTAACGCGTGTTGGATTATTTATATAGGATATGAATCCTCTTTCTGTCAAAATGCTTATATATTGGTTAACATCATTTGAGGCACTATCCAAAAGGTTAATATTAATATCCCCCATAAATATTTCTGTATCTGTCTTATTTATATTTGATAGATATTCCGACAGATCCTCTATATATGTCCGAACATTCGTTGAAAGGGGGCCGGTATGAAGCAGTAATTCCAAAAGTTAGTTTGGAAATCGTTATTATGATTCTCAGAACTTTGGTTTCCGATAATGGTAATATATTCATAATAACTGGTAGAGAATTTTTGACATAGATCATGACGCCATCATTTTGATTAAATTTCGACTCATTATAAAACACTGTATAATTTGGGATTTGAAAGTCACTTACCTCATCTAAGTTCCAGCATTCCGAGAGGACAATTATATCCATATGATCATAATCCTGTTCTATGTATACCATGAGCTCGTCGAATTTTTTTTAATGCTCCTGATATTGAAATGAAATAAACCAACTTTCCTGTTACCTGTGTGGCCTTCTGACTCTGTACCCATTCTTGTATTGTTGAGAAAAATGATGTTTTTATATCTTTTTGGTCATCCAATACCTCTATGAATTCTATCATTATAAGATTATTCTATATTGTTTTATAGTTTAATTGAAAAAAAAAACAGTATTAAGAACCACAAAAAAATATATATATATAGAAGAGAAAAAAATAAAAAAGATATAACTAAGATAAAAGAGAGAAGATAATATAGAATACAATTCAAACGAAGGTTTTCTACAAAAGTAGAACTTAGTTCGTAATGGAACATTAGTGAGAAAGTACATCTAGCAAAATTAATATTTTTTTTTTTTTTTTTTTTTTATTTTTAAGGAAATACTTTGCGAAAATCATTGGAATTTTCAATAATGGAGATTTTATTATTGTGATTTATGAAGATTTTTCCGGCTTCTGTCCACACGTGTTTCATGGATGTTTTCTCAATTGATTTCGTCATCAGTTCGACACGTAACCTGGTGAGATCTTCTCGTATAACGACTCCTGTTCCCTTCAATAATTTTTTGTTGTGGTAGATCTGTTGCTTCATCCCTTGACTTTTCAGTTTAAGATAGATACCACGCGGTTTGCCATTCTCATTAATTTTTCCTATACGGTAACAGAGTTCGAAGTCATCCTCGGTTATTTTCGTGGGTATCTTCGATTTAAACAGATCTATTACTTCTTTTCGGGTGTCTTCTTTGTTTTTTTCCGGTAAGCTGAAAACTCTTAGGTTATTTTTCCGACTTTCTTGTTCCATGTAGTCAATCTTTTTCAAGAGATTTTCGTTGCCATCTTTATTTTGTTAGATTTGTATTGTTCCATCTGTTTGATGCCTCCGAGACGTTGTTTGCTATAGTTTTTATGAATAGCTGATCGCTCATACACTGTTTAAATGCTGCATTTACCGCACTTTGGATTTCATCTCTAATTTCCCTTGTGATGACCATATTTAAATGAATTTTCGAAGCGGCAAACAATTAGAGGTTCGATGATGATACTGTATGTCAAATTTTATAATATTTGAAGCACTTCCACTTAGTGATATTAGCTTTTTACTAGGAGCACTTTGACACGCACTACTCACTGTCGGCCATGTATATTGTATTGTTGACAGAAAAATCAATACATGAAGCGATATAAGGTATTTTTCGTGCAATCGCACGCGAAATGAGTATTTCGCGTTCTCAATTTAGTCCGCGAAATTCAATTTCGTGGTCGTTACCCATAGCAACGGCCGCCAAACCAAACGTCACTTCCAAATTTGACATTTCTAAAATACGACAATGTCAAGGATTATTTTACATTCTGTTTGTCACACCAATCTTTAAACACGCTGTAACATTTTACGTACTGTCGTTTAGAATTTTCAGGTATTGAAACGGAAAGCGCCTAGTTTACAATACTTTCTAGCTCTGGAGGGGTGCAAGATACTAAATTATCACTATCAGTATACATATTTGCGTTTTGTCAAGAACTGCCAAAATGGTTTGTATATAATTTCCCTAGCAACGCTGTGACTTTGTTAACTAAATTGAACTGCTGTTGATTTTAAAGCAATAAAATATTTATTTGCAATTATCTAGTTTAATAATTTTGAAGATTGCAAGAAAAATAGTGTGTATGCCATGACCGCGAAACTTTTCAGCGACCTCAAGATAACTTTGCTTTCGGTACGCTAAAAAGGTATTTCGCGGCCTTGGGATACAAATAACTAACGATAAACATACTATTTGTCTATTTTTCTGAGAAAGCCCAGGCACTGAAATCACCACCATCATCACTGTGATCAATTTACTCGATGCTGATATTGACAAGTCTGTTCGAAAAGTTGACTACACTATAAGAAATCAAGAATTTCGCAACGAACGAAATGGTTTGATTCACCAAATGCAATGAAAATTGCTCTATGTTACCATAATTCCAGTCACCCACCAAATTATACTGGAATTTGTTGAACACCATTTTCCATAAATGATATGTTATCTGAAATTCTGACTATCATATCTCTCTCTGGAATGAAGTAAGGCACTGCACTCTTTCAGACATCTAAGTATGTATGTGATTAAGGGTGATGAGCACACCTCGGATTTCTCAACGTTCACAGATGATTTTCTAGTTGGGTAAGTTTTCCTCTTCTATCTCATATGTTATATTATTTCTAATCCCAATTGGACCGACATAAAAAGTTTCGAGAAGGAATTCTCTTACACACGACAGAACTTTTTTATGATTGTACCTGGAACGCTTTGAAAGTAAAAACACTGGTAGTAGGTATATAAATTTCCCATTTGCCGGGCAGTGCATATGAACACTCCACGTAGTGCTCTTATTTTTATTGCCGTTCCAATTGGGATTAGAATAACTATACCTGGTGTAGTGCCGTGGAGTTGCCCACTTGCGCAGTGTCATGCAGTCTGGTAGGATGTGGATAGAAGTTTTGTTCTCCTGCTGGCAGAGTCTACACTCTGCTTCCGTTTCTTCAGATGTCCTCTCAATCGGCAGTGGCCTGTTTGGATTCCTGTTTGGAGTTTGTTTTTGATTTCCCAGAAGTGTCTTTGCCTGTTTCGTCCCTTGTAGATCTTCCCAATATTTGGACTTTCTGTGATCCACGTCACTTTTTATCTTTCTTAATATTGTGTAATTGTTAATCTCGCAAAAGGGTTCAGGTCCCAAGAATGGTGTTTCAGCCCTTTTATGCGAGTTTATCTACTACTTCATTTCCCTCCCGTTGTGTCCCAGAATCCACATAACGGTGACTTTGTTCTGCCTGCTTAGTTCGATTAATTTTTCAAAACAGCCAGACTATTTTTAAGCTGATAACGTGATAGCCCAGACCACTGATTTGCTTCTAGGCCGATACACTCCTATTTCAGTTCGTTTAGCTTTTTTAGTACTACCTGTATATCATTTGATGGTGTTTCTGTTCAGCTCCGAAAAGGGGGTTTGTTCCACCTACTTGCAGCTCACATAGCTAAACTTCTTCGGCATATCATCTTGGGGAGTGTGGACATCCTTTGGTTGTACTGATCGAAAACTTTTCATGCAATTTCCATTCCTGCTATTCTGGTAGAAATCAATTGCGGCACCCGTCTACCACACTGTTATCTAATTTCATACACCTATTCATCAAGAATGTTTAATTCGACTAGAGTTTAATTTGTGTGGTCTTCAAAAGAAATTTTCCCCTTTACAATCTTCATTCTTAAAACATCCAAAACTATCTATCTCTGTAAATTCATACGCATCTCTATTGTCACCCCAAAATACGACTCTTTAGAAACTTTGATACTTATATTGAAATACAATAAATAAAAATTAAAAAAATCAACACCAAACTAAGGCATTAAGAAAAAATTTGGAATAAGTTTTTCAGAAGAAATCATATGCCCTAATTTTTTAATTGGCCGATATTTGATGAAAATCCATATCGAAGCAAACAAGGGACACTCACTTTACTACTTCAGGTGGATATAATACTGTATTTTCTCTGAAGATAGTTTATCTTTTAGTCACAGAGGATTCCACATCTGATTTTTTTAACATCCTCCTCATGTCTTCAAATGAATAAAAAAATAACTCTGTTTCATTTATAGTACACCTGCTGCACTTGTGCACTGTTAATAATTAATCGCTTGAATGTCATTCATTACTAAAAACCGCGATTTAATTTATTTTCGTGGTGCAAAATTTTAACAATAACGGAGTATAGAAAAAGAAACGTCAATCGATAATTATCTCAACTCAAAGTAAACATGTACATATTGGATTGAATCAAATTTTTATGGATAGTGTGTAAAATTTCAGATAAAGTTTTGGCTTTCTACTCTGTATGAAAATTGAATTGGGACAAAAGAGATTATTATTATTAATCAAGAATTCCCAGTGATTTATTCTGCCTAACAGTATTCAGTGGTTCTGCTCGATGAAATCATTATTAACCACTTGCTTTAGAAAAAGCATGTTCTCTCGAGGCGAGTAATGTTAATTTCTCACGAGAGTAGTGAAAAAAAATGTTTTGTAAAGAATGTTGATCTCTACAACAAATACCCCTGCATTTTCCTTAAACATATATATTTCAAGTGAAATTCGTAAAAAGCAACTGGAACTGTCGTATTTTTCTAGATATGTCGTCCAACCTAGACTTTACAGACTACCTAGTGACAACCTAGGGTCGCCACTAATTTGAGTTCAATTGTTTTTACCCATTCGGTTTGAATTATATAATGGGTCATTTCATTATATATCGTCTCAATCACTTTGAATTTTAGTGACCTTTAATCAGTTATCACTTACCAGTGACCTTTAACCAGTTATCAGTGCCTTCACACCCAGATTTCGACATAGGCTTGACAAATGGTATAATTATTCAAACAGTTAACTGGATAACTCTTTATCTGTTGCTTGAAATGCGATATTTCCCGTGTTAGTTCTGATTCAGAAACGCAGATTCCCGGTAATGAGCAGATAATTAATTTTAGGGTTTCCCCTGTCAACGTTCCCCTTCATCTGATTTCCACAGAATACAGTCTGCGAATAAAGATTTTGGCGGCTATGAAACTGTTTGAGGAGCAGGGTCGGCTTTAATATTTTTGCAACAATCGAAGTCATGGTTGGTGGAAGAAAGTGGATGAGAAATTGTTCAATGGAAGTTCTCAACATTACTACCTTTACTGGCCTCAAAGGCCCAGAGGGACAGTGCATGACCGTTGTGTACTGATTCACGACCATACTACACAAAGGGAAGGTGTAGTCTGCACATTGTTTGACTGCCTTGATCGTACAATAGGGAACGCCGTGGTGGTATGATCACCTGAATCCCGCGTTCGCTATTGGCCGATCGGTCATGAAATATCCAGTGTTTATTCACATCGTAGTTTTTATAGAATAAAAAGAGTATAGGTCTCCGGCGTAGCATCCATCCACCACACCACTCGGTGGGTATACAGGGCTTTTCACTTCTTCTAAAAAAAATTAAGACGATGCGGCGTTGCCGCTTCTACTATAAAGTAGCGGCTACTTTGATTTTTCAAATGGAACATCCTGTATATAATATCATATTATGATTTCTTATCACTTTGTCAACAACTTCATGTACTATTTCCCTATACCTATCTGTTACCGTTTAGAAGATATAAAGTAATTTCGATTTTTTTTTACCGAATATGTACTCTTATGAACGCTGATAATCTTGAACTCTCTGGTATAGTCCATCCAATATCAATTGCAGAAGCTGTTTCTAAAGGGAGCGAATAAAAACTCACTTCGCTAACATGAGCGTATATGCGAAGAAACTGAACGAAAAATAATCTGTACTACTCGTAAACATTTGCCGTCGGCATATGGAAGATCAAAAGAGCCGCAGTCAACGTGGACCTGAGCGTCAGCTGTCGCTTTTCTACAACCGATTAGTCTGGGCCAATCGTCGGACATCGATGCTTGTATAGGCGTGTCTATACTGGAAGGTCATAAATCACGCGTTATAATTGTGTTTTAATGGCTCTGAAAGATTAAAAACCAGTAGCGTCTGTGGTCTTGGTGTGTGCCGATCGAAATACATTATTTTTCTTTCTCAATGTATTTGTATAAATAAAAGCTTGTCTTTAATTTTTTTTCATTTTTCATTATTTATGAAGTATTTTTGAAATCTTAAAATATCTAAATAAAATTAGTTATCTCCGCCACTGCTGCTCACAGGATTTCGCCGCAAGACTTTTTTATCCTTCTGCAATTGATATTGGAAAAACTATACTAAGATGATCAAATTCGAAATGGAGTGATACCATGAGGATCTCCACTTCGAGTCATATTTTTATTTGCCTCATACAGGGTCTTTAAAAAATGCAGATAGTTTGTTCACATGAAAAAATGAGAGGAAGTCAATTTTTTTCAAATGGAACACCCTGTATATTTCCATATTTTTGAGCTCTACATCCAATTTTAGATTACTTTGTTCAGATAATCCTATTTCGATTTCGAACCGTTTTCGAGATGAACTGTTTCAAACAGAAACTGACGTGGTTTCCTTGTATTCATCACTTATTTCTGAAATTTAACAGATTCCGTTCGATGTTCCTTCATCAGTCACAGATAATACAATGAATAAATAATTATTAAAATACTCTTCAACCATCAAATGAAACTTATCTTCAAACAATAGTTTTATTAACGCTGACACACGAACTGAAAATAATTTCATGAATTAGTAAGTGAATTCAATTGTCAGTGTATTTCAGAATATGTTCGAACACATCTCCACCTCTACTCAAACAAACATTATCACTCCACTCCATTTATAATTTTTTTTTTTAATGGCTTTGACATTTCGTCATTCGGCCAGTCACAAGTTGAGTATTTTTTATGTATCATTTCATAGTGTTCTGGGTAGGCCTTGTTACTAACTCCATACGCCACCTAGGAGCAGCACTGTTAATTTGAACGCAACAGCGAATCGTCGAGGACCATCCTCGGCCCGGCTACGAAATTTAACATTTAATTCTCTCAAATTAAATAGAAAAATTTCTGCCCTGGCCGAGAATCGAACTCACGACCTTTCGATCATGAGTCGGATGCTAACCCACCGCGCCAATCCCCCCACCATTTAGAATTTGATCGTCTTAGTACCAGAGAGTTCAAGATTATCAGCGTTTATAGAAGTACATGTTTGGTAAAAAAAAAATCGAAATTAATTTATATCTCCTAAACGGTAACAGATAGGTATAGGGAAATAGTACATGAAGTTGTTGACAAAGTGATAAGAAATCATAATATGATACAGGGTGTTCCATTTGGAAAATCGAAGTAGCCGCTACTTTATAGTAGAAGCGGCAACGCCGCATCGTTTTCAGGTTGATCCGTTGTCTGGTTTGCCAGAAACGTCTTATTAACGCTCATCGTGAAAAGCCCTGTATACCGGAGCAAAAATGAAATAAAAAAATTTATGGAAACATGTATGAGTACATTTATCGTCATTTCTTATTCACTACCGTATGTATTATTTCACTGTAACGAGTGAAAGAAATACACTCTAAAGTTCGATATTCCGTTCGTGGAAGGAATTTGATCATGCAATATCAAACATATATTGGAAAAATCATCTAGCGAAATAGATATTACTTCGATTTCGTAAATATAGCTCTCTGGATGCGAATAATTTCCGCAAGGTATGTCTCTGAAATTTTTCAGAGAAGCTATTTTGGGATATGGGATCCAAAATAATATTTTTTCCCGCTCTCAAATCCGAGAATGGCCATTTTTGTTGAAAGAAAATTATAGAAGCGCAATTGTTTATAAAAGTCATTGTTATAACTTCAATATTCATAACGTTTGGAAATCAAGATATTTTTCTCTAAAAATGCCCTTTTTATAGTTTAGTTTTTTGGAAATGTCTCGATAACTGAGATTCACGATTGTTTTCAACAAGTTTTTTTTAAAGAGGTGATATCAGTATTTTAAGTAATGATGATGAATTTTCCACTGTTTTGTGTTCTCAAAGTTATCATTAAATGACCTTCTGCCCTTACTCGTTGAGTAAGTTTATCGAACCAATATTATATTTCGATGAGTCTTGTATTCTTGGAAACAGAATAGAAGGAATAATTCAGCATTTGTGGGAATGTGTAAATGAAAAAACGGTGAAACGGATAGGAACAGGACGGTTTAGTATCTGGTAAATGAAGATGATAACCGCCATGTTGTGACGTCAGCTGACAGGGCTCAATTACTATGCCTAGTACAAAGACGAAAGTTTCGAGATTATTGTATTTGAATATGTTTCTGATAGTTACATTGCATTAAAAGAAAAATCCCTAGTAGTCGATCCTGAAAAACTCACACCATCAATCTCAAGAGGCGTGAAGCCAAATAAAAAATGCAGTACGGATCTGATATCGATGCAAAGAGAAAATGCAATTGAATAAATGGATTCGCGAAGTAGTCGCAGGCACCGGCCGAGACCCCAAGGATTTACTATCAATGTAGATGGACTTCTTCTTCCTAGAATCAGGACTAAGGGCGGGAAATTGAAAAGGGGAAAGCTCGCGATAGGGGTGAATACACAGAACTCCGATTTAAGCAGATTTCGTTTTCTTTGCTACAATCCGGAATTCATTTGAACACGAATGAGATTTCATATATTTGATCAGTCGGATGAATGTGGGTTTCCGGGGTTTAATATGGCGACTGGTATGACATTTCTAAGAATTCTGAGGGGTTATCATAAAGCTTCATTTTCAGTTCCATCCTTTTCAGTTTTTCGTATGTGCTCAAGCATATCTTCAATGAGTTTTCCCATTTTTTATACTGGCTTGGAAAAGGAACATTTCACAATCCATCGAATGAAAGCTGGGTCGACTAGGTTAGCACTCAAATTGGCGAAGGTAATTCTTACCTTAGATTTACCAATATGGGGAAAAAATTGAAGTAATTCATAAGTCGAAAATTGGGCAATTAATATATTTTGCCTAATAAGTCGAAGACATAAATAGCATTCAGAATAGTCGACTGATGGTAAAAATTGAGTAGGTAATTTCTACCTATTTTAGGTTATAAACACTATAATAAAACAAACAAGCGAAGGTTAGAAGATGATAAAAGTTTACTGTGCATTGTGTATCTTAACCTACATGCTTATTCGCAAAATCTTTGAGAATAAACATAGCGTGTGAAAAAAGGAACGTACAGCAGAGAATGATGTATGCAAGTGATGGTTTCGCATTCACATCTATTTGCGATACAAACTTTTCAGTGATAATGTAGAATTTTACTTATGTAAAACAAATGAACCCCTTCAAAATATCAAATTTGTATGGAGAAAATTCATAAAATCAAATGTACTTCATCAACTTTTTTCATCAAACATTGCAGAAACTAATTTACTAGGTGAAGTATTTATATACATGTCATATACACCTATTTTTTGACTATCTATCATTAAAATGTGGTCGATTCGAGAAAATTATGGATAATTTTTGCAATGGCGAAACCGGTTCAATAATATAGGGTTCGTTCAAAATCGTACATATTATAATGTTGAATTATGAAGGGAAACAGAAAGATAAATAAATATGTTTCCCCGTATAAAGTATATAGTGGACCAAATTGAGTGAAAACTGTTCGCCGCGTAAAAACCAGTCAATAACTTCGTTGACCGCTTATCGCATAAATTACCGTAAACCACCACAGATTACTCTATTGGATGTAGGATTGAATCTATTATTAGTAGAACAGTGGTGTGGTGTGTGTCTGGGCAGAGACAGCCATGTATTGTGAACAACTGCAAGAAAAATTAGGTGCAGTAGTCATAGTAAAATCCACATACAATTTTTGACTTTAGCAAAGCTGCTCTAAAGAACCCCGCACCAAATACATGGGAAAATTTTGTTTTTTTTTGGGATATTGTGGTACAAGTCACTAGAAGTTACACGTGCCAGTTTAAATTAGTTTCTATGTCTAGTTTCGTCATCATATGAGCAAGTCACACAGACTTGTATATAATAGAAAAAGAGAGAGAGAGAGAGAGAGAGAGAGAGAGAGAGAGAGAGAGGAAGTCGCATGGAGGGGGCATAACACTGTTTTCTTACGTGACGATTTCTACCAGTCAACACCTACCGCAAGCTGCGTAAAGGAACTTCGTTTCAATTACTGCTAATATAAATGTTGTATTCGACAAGTTTGTTTCATCCTTCATCTTCACAACTTTCAGAATAGTTACATCGAATAAATATATGCATAAAAAACAGTTGAAGATCATGTACATTAGGTGAATGTATTGAAATGGATGTTTTTCCATGCTTCATATTAACTTCACATTTGTGTATGTTTAGTTCACACAAAACACAAATCTTGCAAGTGAATTTTGACCCACTTTTAGTTGTCCGATTAATGTGAAATTTGGCGGGTGTTCATAATTCCGGTGACAATGCATTATACAATTTTTGTTAGAGAAAAAACAACATGGCGCCTGCAAAATGGCGGACGAGATTTGTGTGTATGTTCCGATTCGATTTAAAATTGGTATGTGGGGGTTTTCGGCGTTGAAAATAATGATTTTTTTGTCAATTTTCTTAAAATCTGGCGGCTCCAGGATGACAGACGATCTCTGTGAGTATGGCCCGATTTTATTCAAAATTGGTATGTGGGGATTTTTGGGGTCGGAGATCATGAATTTTTTGTCAAAATTCATAAATTCAAAATGGTGGACGAGTTATGTAATTATGGTCCAATTCTATTCAATATTGGTATCTGGAGGTTTTCTGGGTCGGACGTTATGAATTTATTGTCGAAATTCATAAATTGGTAGATATATATTTCTTGAGGAAACTCATGAAAATTATCCATTCCTTTGTAAAATAAAGAATTACATGTACTATTTTTTTTATCTTTCAACTTCCATATTGTTTTTTTTCCTCGTATTATAATCACGTGTTTCATTAACATATGTCATTTTATTCTGGAGATATATAGGTGAATGTCCAATTTTGACTTCAAAAATGAAAATCAGTGTTTGATACTCAAGGAGTTTTTTCACTGGAAGCCATTGAAGGGTCTGAAGCATACGTGCTATTGGTGTTGCATTGTAGAGTTATTCGCATAGCATGATTCTGCAATTTTTGGAGTCTGCTTGTTTCATTTTGATTAAGAAAATACAAAATTGTCGAACAATAATTAAAATGTGGTAGTATTATAGTGTTGTATATTATTAATTTAGACCAGATGCCGACACCAACATGGTAGACGAGTTTTGTGATTATGGACCGTTTCTATTCAAAATTGGTATGTCGGCGTTTTTGGGATCGTAGATTATGAAGTTTGTCAAAATTCATGAATTGAAGATGCCAGGATGCCGGACGAGTTGATCTTTAGATGGTCTCCTCATTGAAGAACTAGATAATAATAATAATGTTTATTCGCATAAAATAATAAAAAACATATATAATTGAAAGTATTATGAATAAACATAGGAAAGCCACAGAAGTGTATAACAATTTTAAGTGTTATACTCCTTGTGCGTGACTATGTTTGCCTATGATACATGGATGGATTATGATGATTTGAAAATGATATAATATTTAAATGATACAAAAAATGAATTATTTTGGAATATAACCCTCAATCAATATATTAGCGAAAACACTATACTAAGTATTGTGTATGAATAAAATTTCTTATATGTTAAAAAAATAGTAAAAACAACTATGAGATGGCTCAAAACTTACTTATTGAGATGGCTCAAAACTTACAGGAAAAAGGCCTCATAATAACGATGCTTCAACAAAAATGCATAGATTAAGCCGTACTCACTAAAAAGCACAAAATAAAATAATTATTAAAAATATTTTTGAAGACAAGCTTTTATTGAAATGCCCTAAATAGTAAAAATAATAACTTTGGATGTGTGACGTAGGTTATTTCATGAGTTATAGGTTCAAAAGCTTGTCGCTTTTGTATTTGAACTGAAAACTTTGCACGACAAGCTCTTGAATCTGTAAAGTAATTATTTTTTACTATTTAGGGCATTTGAATGAAAACTTGTCTTGAACAATGTTTTTTATTAATTCTTTTTTCAAACTAATTTCGTTAAACTTTAAGCTATATGTAGGTTCATTCTCCTCCACACTCAAAATTATAACGTTCAGCGAATACATTTCCAGAAGTTGAAATCATGTTGATTATCATTGTGATTGGGTCAGAAACATGTTCCAAATATTGCTCTCATGATTCGTGTGTGCTCTTTGCGGAAAGTCGCAATAACCATGGAAAATGCCATATCTAAATAGCAAATTTTCACGCTGTTGAACGACATTTAATATTTCGTTCATCATTCACGTTCCTGAAATTCCTTTGAAGTTCAGCATCGCAAGGTCGACCTGCATTTCAATTTCCATGCGGAATGTCGAAGGTAGAAGCACTTCAAACGATCTTTCAAACCCTTGGGAAATTTCAGATAGTCCAGTTATCAGCTACAAACAGAACTGTTGATAGCGAATACATACTTTCTCACTTGTTTTTTCCAATTTTTTAAAAGCTTGATATATTATTCAACATATAAGGAAAGAACTGTATTAATGAGAGCCATGACAGATTAGGTATAAAAAATCATTTTCGCAGGAAAATTTAAGAAAATCATTTGAGATATTTTCAAACAACAAATATTTTTTTTCAAGCGATCATCGTAGGATAAGTTCATATCTTTTATAATTTCCAGAAAGTGGAAAGGAAACCATTTCAATTGAGAATTGAATAAATAATACAGAAAAACATTATTTTTTCATTTTCTCCTATTTTCTATTTTTCAGAGCTTATCTGCCATGAAATATATGTTTAGTGGAGTAATAAAAAAAGTTAATTAAAAAAAACTGCGTAAAAAGTGTATTTTAAAAAAGATGGGAACAAGAAGACCAGAAAATATTGTCAGAAAATTATGTTTTAAGAGGTTAACTATTTAACTTAATACTGTAAACAATATCACGCACTCGAAGGCATCTTCTTCGATTTAACCATGAAGATATATTATTGCCCCCAACTGCGAGAGATTGTTTACAGTATTAAGTTCAATAGTTAATATCTTAAAACCTAGTTTTCTGACAATATTTTCTGGTCACCTTGTTTCCAACTTTTTAAAGTTCACTTTTTACGCAATCGGGTTTTTTGATTTTTTTAATTTACTTGTTTTTCTTTTTTATACCATACTAAGTAAATCCAGGCCTTTCTCCCATTTTCTATAAAGGTGGCATGACATTTTATTCATATATATTTTCAGGTTAAACGACACATGTATTTTTTGGTGAAGAATATTCATAACCACAAAAAGTACTAGAACATTTTTTCTGAAAAATGCGTTTTTTGGGAGTTATCCTCAAGAAATCCATATATATTATTGAATTGTAACATTACTTATTTATTTTCGTTTAATCGTGATATCTGCCATAACGCCAAAGAAGTGTTAATTCAATCGCCCGTAAGGAATACATGCACTATTTTTTTTCAAGCAAAATTAGTTTCTTGACCTGAGTACCTTACAACATATAATTGTCGAATAATATGTAATCTGTGCGGGTTCCTTTAGTTACAACAAAATTGCATCGATAAAAAAATAATCTGATTTCATTGTACAAAATTTTAAACAGCCAGTAATGCAGCGGGAGCTGCAACACTTGAAAATTATTTTTCTTTGCCTTTTTTCAAATTGGAAGCTTTGCAAAAAATAAATGTACCAGTAGCTACGTTAATGTATCACTGGTCTCTTAATTAATTGATTCAGAAAAATATTCTTAGAAAAAACATAGTTCCTGAAATTTTCTCCGTCTTGAGGTGCCATCCTTTGAGTAGCAGAGGCGGAGATAACTTATTTCCTTTTGATATTTAAATATTTCAAAAATACGTTAAAATGAAAGAATATGCCATAAATGAGGAACTAGGCAATCGGATCATCATATTTTCATTTTCCCATGGTCGAAAAAAAATCCATATTTTCCAACAAAACACATCACAACTATAGAATATTTTAAAACCTATTTCGATCCCAGGCCAGAGACGCTACTGGTTTTCATTTACTCAGACCTCCTGAAACTGGTGATTTATCAGTCTCAACGTATAGACACACCTACAAGCATCATCATTGGCTTGCGGTCACTCAAACAGCTGTCACTCTAACCCACGTTGACTACCGGCTCTTTTGATCTTCTTTTGATCTACCGTTCGCCGACGGAGAATGTTTACGAGTAGTACACATTATTTTTCGTTCCGTTTCTTCGCTCGTGTTAGCGAAGTGAGTTTTTTATTTGCTCCCTATAGAAACAGCTTCTGCAGTTGAAATTGGTTATAGTTTAACCATGCACCATCGCTAGACTGCAGCATTCTGGATACTTGGCACTTTCACTGATCCTACATTAATTATGGTTTCACTGTTTGAAGACTTGGGATTCTTTTCTAAAGGTGTAACTTTTATACTGAATAAGTTCCAGATTTCCTTCTTAATTATCTCCCTCTCGTTCATTCTGAATACAAAACTGATTTGAGCTTCGAAACATTGTCTTCAATTAGCTCAGTTAAATGAAATATATGTGGCTTGGTCCGTAATATAACTAATAAAATTACAGAAGGAAGGGTACTCATAAGTAAACTTCCAATATTTAATTGTAATGGAAATTAATCGAACTCAACGAATGCTAATAAATTTGAATAACTAAAAACTCAGGTTGGCAAGGCCGTAAACATTAAAACGAATGCCTTGAAAAAGAAGTGTCTCGTTAGAGATTTCGAATGGGACTGATTTCTCCGATCAATTCATGAATATCATTACTGTCTTGTTTACATATTTTCCAAATATATGTGAAACATTACTCGGTTTCCTGAGTACAAGCATGGGTCAGGTCATTTTTAGGGGATGGAACCATTAGTCCAGTAATTTTAGATATATTCCTATCTACGATGTTATTTTGACAATTATTTTCCTTACGACAAAATCTTCATTTGTCGACTAATACAATATGCCCATACTTTCGAACGTAGAAGATAAAAAAAAACACGGTTTGGAGAAACATTCTTCTACGCCTTCTAACTCTTATTATTAATAATATTTTCTATCGAGTTCTATTCTTTGACTAATATCTTAAGAAAATATTTCGTAACTCAACATTTGCATACCTGAAATGGCCGGTGAACAAAAATAACTTTTTGTGAATTACCTTCAACCCTATTTCCACCGTACTAATTGTCTTGTTCGGTTGGAGATGTCATATTTTGAATCTTTGCCGCTAATCCTATTTTCTAGTAAGGGTACCTAAGTCTAAACTTATCATTTTTCTAACAGTCGTCTCATTTGTTTGGTTTCATTTTCCATTGTAATCCGCGAACCCCGTCAAATTTTGAGGAGGAAACATTTTATTAAAAACAGGTATTATCGTTTTGCTACATAAACTACCCAAACAAAAATATATTGAATGTGCGAGATCACTAATTTCTGGAAAAATACACAATGTCCAGAACGATAGGAAAAGTGGTTGGATCTTTTTTCAATTTTTTTTCGCAGTAGTTTTTCAAAAAAAAAATCTCAAAGAAATGTTCCTGCTTGAACACTGCGGAAACCGCGCCAGGATAATTACAGAGTTGCCAAGCGTTATTCATAATATTTCTTTACTATGTGAGCATGCCGAAAAAATAATGACAGCACTCGGTATACATACATATTATTCAAGAGTAACTAAATCAAGAACAGCTATCAATTGAGAAGTCTTCATTTCAATATAACATATGCTGACACAAGTTCTGTTTCATTCATAGCTTGAAACAGAATAACATTTACTCAGAAGTTCCGCAGAATAGTGACACTGGCAACTCAGGAAAATGCCAAATCAATGGATTTATGACGTCAAAAGAAGCGGCAATAACGCTGTGTTTGAATGTCTCACTGAATTTGAGGGTTTTAGAGAAGCGTTTATTCGAATATTACACAATATCTTCTAGGAAAAACTATGCATAAGTACATAATCTTTTATCACTATACTTCAACTTCAAGAACATATGAAGCAAATTTGTGAGTTTGTGATCTTACCTATTCAGCTCTCCTAATAGCTAGATATTATCTGGTGATAGCAGTTGGTTGTTCATTGAAATGTCTACGAAAGAAAAAAATCCAAGGAACTTCGAGAGGTTCAACCGGTTCGTTACCCGACAAGATGTAATAGATGTAGTGTACAATATTCCGGTACGATATTACAGTAGATGAGACCCACTTACCATCATGGAAACGTGTGATTAGGAGGGCCGCGGGCTTCCTCATCGCTCGCCACGCACGTATGCTTGCCACTACTTCATAATCACCGATTCAAATGTCACGTTGAAAAGTTTTTTCTTACAGATAGAAATACTATAGTTGTGATCAAGTCACGATTACAAGTGGTCGTAAATCATATTTTGGCAAGTGATTCGACAAGCTAGAGAGTCTATGGAGTACGTGGATCTGTGAGGTGATCCATGAAGATCGTCCACCAGAAGGGCTCACAAATATTATGATAATTCATCATGAATATCGAATATATATTCAATTATCATTCATTGAAGGATAATTGCTCGAACGAAACATTTCCAAATCGTTGGATCAGAAGATATTCTAATAATTCTGAGGCCTGCGAGGTTGCCAGATCTAACTCCTTTTTATTTGTATTGGTATATCTCAAACAAGAGGTAAACCAAGAAATACTCTTTCGAAATATGGAACAACAGCAGATGCTGAACAATGTTCACAAATCAATATATCGCTGAACAATGCAATATATTGAGAAAGAATCAAGTGAAATTGTATTCAGATATGTTGTGTTCAAAAACTTGTTATAACTCTGTTATACAAGTTCTCATTTTTCAGACTATCTCATTCAAAAACACATCAATGTACGTTAGGAACAATCGTCAAATCTACCTCGAGTTCGAGATGACAAAAAAAAACAATTTCATATGAAATATAGATCATTTCTGTAGTATAAAACGAATGGAAAAATTATGAATCCTTAGTTCTTCATTTTCCAGACTATCTCATTCAATAACAAATCAAAGTGTGCGTCGTGGGAAACAATCACGTCAGTTAAATTCCTACTGGCTTGGTGTTCGAGATGACAAAATGAACTATTTTTTATGAAATATGGATCATTTTTGTAGAATGAAACGAATGAAAAAATTTACGAATCCTTAGTTCTTCATTTTCAGACTATCTCATTCAATAACAAATCAAAGTGTGCGTCGAGGAACAATCACGTCAGTTTAATTCCTACTGAGTACTTTAATTGTTACTGTTTCGGCAAAACGACTGTTATTCAATTAATGAACTATTTTTTATGAAATATGGATCATTTTTGTAGAATGAAACGAATGAAAAAATTTACGAATCCTTAGTTCTTCATTTTCAGACTATCTCATTCAATAACAAATCAAAGTGTGCGTCGTGAGGAACATTCACGTCAGTTTAATTCCTACTGTATGTACTTCTAATTTTTGTTACTGTTTCGGCGAGAAAAAACACTTTTTATTAATTGGGTTATTTATTTCTCCAGAAAACATGGACTCCACAAAGAGACTAAAATAGTGATAGATCCCTTCTAGAATGTTTTATGATGGCGGGGTTTTGGTGGCTTTACGGTAAAGCAAGCAGAACCCAGTAATTTATAAAAAAATACTAAGAAAAATTATGCCTAGAAAAAAAACCCTAAGTGGTAACTTAACTGTGTATGTAATAATAATAATTTTATTCAATAACAACAAAAATATAGAAGGCATATAAAAAGTAAATTGTGTGTCATTATATGTTGACATGGATGATATAGAATATAAATAACAATAATATGTAGTATAGATAAAATATGAATTGGATAAAATACAATGAGGATAAATGCAAAAGAAAAATGAGATTAATATTATAAATTTATAAAACATAGACACATTTGCGTACAGAAAAATAGAGTTGACAGAAGGTTTCGAATACTTATGTCCGATTTTAAAAATGTCTTGAGATCATGCATCTTGGATCTTTCAATGTTTTCTTGAAAATTGTTATATTTGTTTTATATTTTATATTTTCTGGAATGATATTGTTATAGTTTTGGTGCGAAAAAGGAGTATGATCTCTATGAAATGTTTTCAACATCAACGGTACTTCCGACGAATAGCATAATTGTGACGTGGAAGTTGAGAATGATTCTTATTTATATTTATTGCAGGAGCAGAAGAAATATAGTTGTCTTATGTTTAGTATTCGATATATTTTGTATATTTATTTAATTGTGTTGAGGTAATTCAACAGAACGAACGTTCCAGTTACAGAATTTCACCTTAGTATCTATACAAGTATGGAGGTAAATAAATGAATCGCCCCAAAACTAAATAATAAGTTACTCAGCACACCTAAAACTAAATCTAATACAGAGCCGAAAGTATATAAACAAATAATTATTCATCATACAATGAAAACACGAAAAGCTTGAATTTTTTTGCAAACGATTGACAAAATAGGTCGATTTGTATGAAATACTGATTAAATATTGTTTGAATCGCAAATAACGGTGAATTTTGTGCCTAGTTTCTGTTGGGATTGAGTGTGTAGACCAAGGTTGGTGATCGAGTGACTTAGGGTTGGTATTGAAATTGAGACTACTCAATAAGTAAGGACTATCGACTTGGTTGTTTACAATCTTGAAGAGGAAAAGGACATATGAAACCAATCGTTCTGCTGACTGAAGGGTATCAAACTTGCTTCGTAATCCCGACGATACTGTTGTCTATTGAATCTGTAATTCAACGTATTGATGAATTTCTTCTGAACCCCCTCAATTCGTTCAATATATTCGTGATAATAAGGATTTTCAAGTATACTCAAAATGGCTACGAATCAGTGCATTATACAGAACAATCAATGAGTTGGGAATTGTGAGTGACATAGTTATACGGGAAATGAACCGTAGATTACGCAGAGACTTTCTGACTATTAGTAGTAGGTTTGAGCCGGGACTGGGTCCTCCTCATCCATGACCTTGACCATGTCCTTGACCTTGACGCCTAGCCGCCCAATTGCAGCCCATTGCATTTGATCTTGACCCCCCCACTGTAACCTTGAGATGGAAAGGTTGAATGTCGTGTATCATTGACATTGAAGTGTCCTGGTGATAGTGTGGTGTTTGCATGACCTTGGGGATTCATTTCTCGTTGACCTTGTAACGCTAGTCGATGGGAAAGGGATCGCGCATTCATTTCAGTATGCATGAGAGTGTGGTGCATAACCTTCGAACAGCATCAGCGTTACTTTCATTTCTTCTACACCCTAACCACTCCGAATTCCAATG
>JAFIRS010005762.1:0-49896 GCA_018342105.1 Gonioctena quinquepunctata | reverse complement strand
CTCTTCATTATTGATATGACCCTTTTTTCATATCCTTTTGACCGGATGCTTTCAAAACAATTAACAGTCCCAAACGATCCCCTAACTCTTTAGGTTTATTCCGGTATCATAATTCTTCGGTTTTGATGTAAACACTTTCTGTGACTTTAATATTTTCTTTTCAGCCTTCCCGTTTGATTCAGAAGTGTTTTGGGGTTATTTCTCGATTTCACACCATAATTTGCATCGTTTGCCCCTATTTCCACTTCTAATTTTTTTGAAAAATGTTGCAGTCTCAAACCTTTTGTTTTGGAAAGTTTTGAATCTAGTGACTCTCATTGTTGAAGTGGCTGTTTCGATTGGGAATGGTTTGAAATATTTTCCCCCATCCGCATCTTTGATGGTTTCATCATCAATACCTAAAAATGATGCATCACTGCTGAAAAAAATTTTTTTTTCAATGAAGTGCTGGTTCAATGGATCGAAAAGTGGACATTTCCCCACAATACGAGAAAAAAAAAGGGGCATTAAGGGGTTTTTGTGATAGGATCAAAAAATTTTCCCCACTTTTCCCCATTTTTGAGGGAAATTTGGGTTTTTTTGTCAACAGTTTCCCGGTCCTTGAACTAGTTGACTTTTTAAAATCCATTTTGGTTTTCTACACATTCATCTAAAAAAAGAGATTCTTTTATTTCGATGACAGTTTATTGTTAGTACCTTGACGGAGTTCGATGAATGATTAAGTCTTTCTGAATTGAGATATCAAGGATATATGTAACTGTCGAATCCTTTGCGATTTCGTCCATCACATACTTTTCGATCTTTATCAATGACAAGGAATCCATACTGATCATCCCAACAATTCACGCACATCATTTGAAATTCTTTGAATGTGACATCGGGCGAGACGTGATCAGAGAAAATATGATGTAAGTTCATTTCGTCTTGCTTGAATATGACGATGAAGTTGGTATTGTCACGCACTAGCTGTTTGGGAACTCGTGAATAGGTCTGCGCAAGATAGAAGCAATCAACATGTTCATGGCGTCCCATACAAAAATATGATCGGATAATATCCTGCTTTTCACAAATCACATCATCAAAAATGAAAACTGGATTTGGTTTGGCATCAGAGGGTTGCACAATGTCTGCATTATTACTGAATGTGAAGAAACCCATTCCTTTTATTGGCGCTAACACATTGCGCAAGTATTCATATTTTGGTTGATTCAACGACTTTGAATGGAGATAAACGTTTGCGAATCGCAATCCTTGTGGATGTGTGGCAATCCTTGTGGATCATGGCATTTGTCTTTCCGCAATTTGACGGACCGATGATTAGCGAGCGAACAGATGATGGAAGTAGTGGGCCATATCTCAATGAGCTCGCCCCATTTAATCCAGTCCCGATTTTCTCATCCAAATTATCTACTGCAAACTCTTCTTTTTGCTTGACAATGCGCATTGTTTGACGGTTCGACACTTAATAATGCAGGATGTGTGAGATATATTTCATTTAAATGTCTACCACCACACGGAGCAGACGTAAAAGCAACAGATCGAATGATAAAAAAAAGGTCGAGGATTTGTAAATCCTTTAATAAATGAATTGCCGTTTGAATTGCATTTACCTGGATGATATCAATATTGAAGACCCGGAACAAAATTACAAAAGCGATTGGCACGCAACGATCCAGGCATCAATAAATTGGATAGGGCCTGTAAAACACACGACATTCAGTATTCGGAGAATCTCGACGATATTGAAGCTAGACATAAAGCAGATAAAACAACTTGAATACAGTGCCTGGGATAGGGTCAAATCGAAGGACGCAAGCATTCGTGAGAGAGCAGTCACTAACATAATGAAGGCAGAAAGGCGTTTCGGTATGGGTTGTCAAACGAAGGAGGAAAAATAAATCATCGAAGAAAAATGGGCGGAATAAAATCAGAAAAGTAGCATTTGGAGCAGGCATTGTACGAAAAGTTCGGGATGAATTACATAAAGCTGGAGGTAATCAATTCGTGACAAACAAGAGAAAAATGGCCACAACAATGGCATCGGAAGCGGCACGTAGATATTTAAAAGCAGCAGGTGGAAAGATAAAATTCGGACACTTCGCATAATACCTATTCCGAAAGTTGGTGGAATTTTACCATCGATACCAATTTTTGCCGGATTGTCTGCATAGGGTAGTTTGGCTGGTGCTGCGGCAGATATAAGCAGAGCTATAAATTCGGCAAGTGCGAGCAAAAATGATCTGAAAGAGGTAAAACATCATAACAGAAAGATGGAGGCGATAGCTTTGGAAAAAAAGGGTAGTGGCATATTCTTAAAACCATATCGCAAAGGCGTCGGTATCTACCTCAAACCATATACATCAAAAAACTAATTGACCTCTCACAGATATCGATCTGGCATATTATGCCAAACAATTGAAAATTCCACATTTTCATGGTTTGTTCATGCGTGATAATTTGCCAACCTCAGGACCACGTAATCATGAAACAGTCATCATCAATTTGGATGGAATCAGCGGTCGAGGAACACATTGGGTGGCATACAGGAAAATTGAAAGAGTTGCAACATATTTCGACAATTTTGGAGATTTACTCCCACCAGTGGAGTTGGTCCATTACTTCCGAAAAGGTACACATGCAGTCGAAAAAATTATGTATAATTATGAACGTGAGCAGAAATACAATACAGTTGTGTGTGGACACTTATGCTTGAAGTTCCTTTCTCTTCCAATCACCTGAAAAAACTAAAATGGAGCCAGAAATGGATCGAGAGGCTATTAAGAGAATGGGGCATTCCCTTATCGCATATTCAAGATTACGCAGCTTGAAAAAAATTAGTAAAGGTCAACTTGCAGATATGCCCAAAGAGGTCATGATTTCTTGTGCAGCTAATGAAATTGCATCGGTTTGGGAAATACATCCCAAACACCTTCAAGAGGATATTGATATTTTAAAATATAAATATTGCTATGAACATCATATGGACAATGCAAGTGTTGGAACAATCAAATTCCAGTGATGTGAATGACGGACCCATACCACGAAAACTATTTTGTTGTTATTGCACCATCGATGATTGTAATATTGGTGCCAATAACAATCAAGTTGAATTGGGACACACAATGCCGCCGAGGAAACGAAGAAAATTATATCACATGTGTTGTGAACAACAATAAAATGATTTGTTATCATATGAATGCAATCAGTCATGTCACGAAAGTTCGAGCTACAAGCTGTTGGATCCAGTGTCTTGAGTGCAGACTTCTATCCACCCATTGAGCTGGATAAGAATAGCCGTTATGGATTGGGGCTTTTGGGATTCTATGGATGCAACACAAACCACAACATCACGGAAACAAACAACTCGATCACTTTTGCCATCCCTGTGGAGGAAACTACACTCAGATGATATATGATATAGAAATACCAAGTGGCGCATATGAGATAGAAGAAATAAATGCTGTTATCCAACGAGAACTTGAATTGCACGTATTTTATGGCGTGAAACATGATGACACCACATTGGATGAATTGTTCAGCCTTCGGGCAAACAATAATACATTCAAATGTATGATGCAATCAAAGTATGGGGTGGAGCTGAAACATAAAAACTCAATAGCATCCCTGTTGGGATTCGAGAAAAAAGAATTCAGTGCGAATCGCATGCATGAATCTACATATCCTGTGAATATTGTACCCGTGAGACTCATTCGATTGGATTGCATCATCATCTCAGGATCATACATAAATGACGAAGAGAATCATATTCTCTTTTCATTCTATGTTGATGTTGAGCCGGGCTTTAATATAACAAAAGAGCCAAACATTATTTACATGCCCATCAGCCTGGAAGGACGTCAGTTCATCGACAACATTACTCTGCGCATATTGGATCATCGAAGTAATCTCATTGATTTCGGTAGTGTGGAAGAAATAGTTGTCATATTGGAATTGAAGAAATTACAATAACGAATTCACTACAACATACGACAAAACAGTGAATACGAAATATTTTCACCAAACAAAGGTCGTCGTCCATCAAATATCGTCAAAAAGAAAAGGTTTTCCAGGAAGAAGGTCATTCCATAAGTGTTTGCTGAACGGCAAAGACATACATTGTCAGCGAGAGATCTTAATTTTCTGAAATCTATTGGACTCAGAATTAAAAAATTAATTTTCAATGAACCAGGGCGCATTCTCTATAATCTACACGAGCAAGCCGTATGGATCACCATTGTTCAAGAATTCAGATGAAATCCGAATTGCAATCAACAATCAAGATGTAATACTCGACATTTCCGACGGTTTCATTTATATTGAGGGAAAATTCAAACCAAGTGAAGTGAACAAAGTATGCTATCTTTCCAACAATGCTTTGGCCTTTCTCTCCGATGAGATCCGCTATGAAATGGGTGGTGAGCAAGTTGCCGTTGTTCGAAAACCAGGCATAACATCCACAATGAAGAATGTGGTTTCATTTGGTCAATCACACTATCACATGCTTTTGACAACTGGATGGGGACTTTCCGACACAAAACAACACATCATTGATGGACCCACTCATTTATTCAGTGGAAAACTTCCTCTCAAATATTTGATGGGTTTTGCCGAGGATTATAAGAAGAGCATTCTGAATGCAAAACAAGAACTGATTTTGATTATAGCTCGCTCATTCAAGAATTCATATATTGGAGAAGTTGATGCCACTTTAGAAATTACAAAGATTGATTGGAAAATAAAACATGTTGTGCCCGATGACAAGCAGAAGCTCAAATTATTCAGTAGAATAAATAAGAGTGGTCTGAATTAAAAAATCAAGTTGGCTTATCGTATGTGGGATCTTTATGAATTACCCTCATTGCGTAGCACATCTTCAGACATATGGGCAATAAAAACAACCGACACTTTGGAAAAACCTCGCTCCATAATTATTGGTTTTCAAAGTACCAACGCATCCGAAAACAGAACACTGGATGTGACAAAATTCATAAATGCAGACATAAATAACGTCCGAGTGTACTTGAAGTCTACCCATATGAGCGTTGGAATCTGGACTTTGATAAAAAACTATTCTCTTCAGCTTACTATGCATATGAGGACTTTCAACGTAGTTATTATGACAAAGATATGAGTGAATCCCTTATGGACCTTGAGGCATTTCAACAGAATCCCCTGTTCATCATTGATTGTTCACATCAACCGAATGCTACAAAATCATCTACAGTGGATATCAAGCTGGAGTTCGAAACAAGAAAAACTAAATTTCCAGGCAACACCAAAGTCTATGCACTCATTATACACGACAATTTCTTGACTTACAATGCATTGGATGGCTCTGTTCGTAATTCACTTTGAAATGTTCAATATTTTATTTTTGTGCTATATCTGAATGTTTTGAAGTATATCAAAAATGTTTATGTGTAATGGAAAAATAAATAAACAAGATTTTGTGAATATATGTTTTATTTCCTATCAAATATCTACATGATCATATTCATCATCATGCTCATCATATAGTTGATATTTCTCGATGATGTCATCGGACAGGAATGGTAAAAGGGTGTGGAAAAATCCTTCCAGATCCAATTTGATCATTTCTTCACAGAACTGTGGTATGATGATGGCGCCTTTACTGAATTCCTCACAAAGTACTGCACCCTTGTCGTACTTCTCGGATAAATGTGTACATCTTTGGATTTCATCTTCATCGAAGCAAACATTCAAATCATAGACTGTAGCATGGAGGGCATCTTCAGCCAAAGCATTCAAATAGGAACGTAGTCTCTCGATGGCTGTAATGATGTCGACGGCTTCCACCCAATGTTGGCTGGCATAGTGCATCCACATGTTCGAGAATTGGAAACTGAAACAAAAAAAGAATTGTTAATATATTCCATTGATATTCAAATAATTTTACTTACATGAGCAAAATGTGATGTTCCAAGTATATTACTTCTGAATGTTATTTTTTTAGTGGAGAAATATCTATATTCAACAGCAAATCACTATATCCTAACTATTAACATTTAAACAATATTATCATTCAATGAAGTTAAATTCTACTAGAAGTCGAGTTCTTAAACCCCCTGATACTTGTGTACTCTGGCCCAAACATGTTATTGTATATTTGAAATCTGAAGCATTTATGCAACTGATACTGTCCGCATTGAATTCATCTGAAATAAGTTTTGACAACCATGATTTGAATAAAGTATCATTATCATCACGTAATGTCATTAGAATAGACCTACCAAAACGAGTGTTACAAATCGTCATACAAATTATGTTGAAAGCTTTACCGATGGGTAATGATGATATTGGTCTTTGTTCAAAAACTCCCACCCTCTTTTCAATTATTGAAGAATTGATTCTCTTCAAATCCACAACTTTTGGAAGAAAATACATAGTAAGACTGTATGAAAAAATATAGATTATTTCCACTGAAGAAAAATACACTCACTGAATTGATACACCACTTCTCGTACTCTGTGTTCACTCCAATGATATTATCTTACATCTGATTTCTCAACAACGACTTTACACATTTTTATAAGAGACATCCCCACCCCATTTTTAGTAGATGGAAGTGTGAAGGTCATTGCGCACTTGACCATCAACACACTCGCAGTTCACTCTTAGCTCTCTCACAGGATGAACGCCCTCCTCCCTTGGAGAGTGCAAGGATTCATGAAGGTCATGACCACACAGAATATGTATGCCTACGCCACAACTTTAGTCAAGGTCAAACAAAAAAATAAAGATCAAATCTCAAGGTTGCCGAAACAATCCCAACTTCAAAACTCAAGGTCAAATCTCAAAGTCAAAACCTAATATTATGAATCTCAAGGTCGAATTCAAGGTCAAAACTGAAGGTCGAATCTCAAAGTCGACCAAACCCAATGTCAAAACTCAATGACATATCTCAAGGTCAAATCTCAAGGTCAAACACACACACACATTGCACACCTGCAAGCATTCAGGGTCACACGTGACGTCATAGTGGTGGGGGGAGACCCAGAACCGGCCTAAATCTCCTACTTACGTCGTATTCACCACTTCTCCAAGAATCATTGCAGCTTAAAAAAAATCGCGAAAAAACCCGCGGTTAGCTTTGTATGATTTTTCAAAATTGTTTTGTCAATTTTGTCGCATTTTGGCGAAATCTTGCCCGAGCAAAATATTTTGTATATCAGGTCTTAATAATTGCCTCTCCAAAAATCATTCTGGCCTAAAAATCTCGGGAAAAATTTCAAGGTTACGTCTATAGGATTTTTCAACGTTGGTGTTCCCTTAATTTTTTCCCACTTTCGAAGGGCCGTTTTGAGGCGAAATGTTGCCCGGCAAAATATTTTGCGTATTACGTCGTATTCGCCACTTCTCCAAGAATCATTCCAGAAAAAAAAAAAACCGTGGTTAGCCTGTAGATTTTTCAATATTGTTGTTTTGTCAATTTTGTCGCATTTTGGCAGGGCCGTATGAGGCGAAATCTTGCCCGCAAATTATTTTGTATATCAGGTTAATAATTGCCTCTCCAAAAATCATTCTGGCCCAAAAATCTCGAGAAAAATCTTAAGGTTACGTCTATAGGATTTTTCAAAGTTGGTGTTCCCTTAATTTTTTCCCACTTTCGAAGGGCCGTTTTGAGACGAAAAACATTTCGTCTCAAAACGGCAACAGCCCGGCAAAATATTTTGCGTATTACGTCGTATTCGCCACTTCTCCAAGAATCATTCTAGCTTAAAAAAATCGCGAAAAACCCCGAGGTTAGCTTCGTATGATTTTTCAAAATTGTAGTTTTGTCAATTTTGTCGCATTTTGGAAGGGCCGAATGAGGCAAAATCTTGCCCGGCAAAATTATTTGTATTTTAAGTTTTGATAACCGCCTCTCCAAGTATCATTCAAACCGAAAGTCCTACGGCCAACTCTATAGGATTTTTTTAAATTTGCCTTTTTTATATGTTTTCGCATTTTCGAATGAGGCTAATTCTTGCCCATAGATATATCAAGTGTTTCATCGCGGAAAGTCCTGTTATATATTTCAGATTTGACCTCCATTCAATACTTTGATATATAGAAATAGATTTTTTCAGTGTACATTTTTGCTCGGCAAAATATTTGATGGTATTGATCTAATTATTCACAGTGCTTTTAAATGACATTTTTGTCGGAATAATATTTTCTCATACTTTCCTATTTCATTAACCTCAGAATAATAAAAAAATATCGGTATGGTATTTTTCCTTCACAATCTCAATGATTCTGAATTTTTGCATGATATTCGAAGATTTGCAATCACAATAACATTAGAAATTAAGTAAAATCTGTATGAGACTGTATGCTGATGCGACCCAATATTTGATTCATTACCCATGAAATAAAATCCATGGCCAGTACAATTTTGTCTTCAGCCACGAATTCGTGGCTGAGCCACGTTTTTAATTGTGGTGTCATACCAGTTGTATCGATCAGCCACGAGTTCACCGACGCGGTATATCTCGGTAAATTCGTGGCTAGAAATTCGTGGCTGTTTTCACACTGGTTTAATGTGATGCCGCACAACATGTTTTCACTCATACAGCGTATATCTCATCGGGACTCGCGTTATAAGCTAAATAAGTGGTAGGCGATCAAGCGCCGGCCTAGTGACCAACTTATATGAGCCGAACCAAGATATATCAATGGGGATGGTTTTTAAGGGCATAGAAGTGAAAAATTCAGAAAAATTACCATTGTTTTTTATAAGAAACCGCGTGTTTGCTTCGTACATAGCCACAACAATAAATTATATCTAGCCAACAGATGACCACAACGCCTACTACATCATGTGACATTACATTTTGATACCTTGCCGGCTCAATAATACAATTACTTTTATTTAGACGGTGTGATGATGCCGCAAATTAAATCATTCAAAAAACCAATTTAAATTCAAAACTTATAATATATATAAATACAATAAGTCATACTTGTATGAAAGTAACCAAAAAAAATACTGCCGGCTGAGTGACTTTTTTTTTGTACTGACGTCCCCAACGTGTTAATATATAAATGTATTTTTAATTCCAAGTGACAAGAATAACAAACAAGGTGAGAATCAGTGGCGCTTATCAAACACAAAGTAAGAATACATTTTTTATCAGTGTGAAAATCAGCATTCTGTAGATGGTATATTTATTGGAATACATTGGAATTGTTAAAAACTCTCTGAAAACTAATAAATATACCTGCACATGGATATATTAAAACAATATTATTTTTCATCAAAATAAAAATTGGAGAAGGAACTTCCGCACTACAGAAAAATATACTAGAATCGCACGAAATTATAAATGATTCTCAAGTATGGTTATTGAATATATTATAGAATACTGCAAGAAATTAAACAGATCCGTTTAAAATGAATATAAACCTTTTGGGTCAACTTGAAAAATGTATATAAGGAACTGAAAAGAAGAACAGGAATTTTGCCGGTTTAATAATTCTAAAATAAAAATGTAAAAATGATAAACATGGTACAATTGGCACATAAGATGTAGAATGCATACAATTTTTCATATTATCAATACAATTTTTCATATTATCAGATTCTTTTATGAATAAGCACAGAGACCAATAAATGTCCCAATGTACAATCTAGGTATCAACTTGTTATTGACAGGTTAAATATTCACTATATGAATTGGAATTTTGTGACTTTTTTATTTTTTTGGTTGAGTCAAAACTTTCCAAATTAGTTTTTAAAATCAACACTGATCAACATAGTCATTAAACTAGGCACTATAACCACTTATCAGCAGTAATAAAGATATACCAACAACCAATATTTTTAATTATAAAATTCTATTATTTATCTAATACCATCAAAATTATATCAAACTATGATTGGAATCAATTTGGAAAAATACTCCAAATGAACATTTCTCTCTCATTACCAAACCACTCTTTTGATATTTCAATTTATAGACCCCCTAACAGACAGATGGTTTTGTAGTTGCTTGAACCGTGATTGTTCAAAAACATTCTTACCTTGGTATTCGTAGGTTTCAACTCATCCAGAAGTACTAAATTTGAGAGAATTCTTATTTATCATGTATTTTGTATGTAACTATTTCAGAAAATAAATGTTTATATTCACATCTTCCAGATTTATTTTCAATAATCAAATATAGGAATTTGTTTTCTTTTATTCTGATGAATAAGATATATCCCAACAATGTAGGTAACTGGAACTCTGGGAGAAATTGGAATATTTTATATTTCTGTACAAAACAGTCAAATTGATTAAAATCATATTTTTTCAGAAGGGGAGGAAGATCCACTTTTGGACAAAAAACAGAAAATGTTGTGTGTTGTGGCATTTTTTTTGGAAAAAACTAGAATTTTATGTTTTACATTGATAACATATACCGTTAAAAAAAAAAAAAATCGTTGGCACAGAAGTAGTGCTTTATTAGATAAAAAAATCAAATGTCAATTACTGAAAAGTGTCCGAATGTGTACTATGGGTGGATACCTTCGGACATAAGGTAGTACAGGATTAGACAACTCTTCTTATTCAAAAAAACATTTATTCAAACTCAAATTGTCACATTCAAATACAAGAAAATTAAAAATATATTTTGTTTCTTTTATATAAGTGCTGCGATAATATAGAAGTAAAGTTCACGTTTGGATGTCCGAATGTGTACTTGGTGTAGACATTGAACCGAACACACGTGTGAAAGTGATCTCCTTAATAAATTGATAATTGTGAAGAATTTACGGAACAAAACATCAAGTACTGTATATCAAACGGCTTGGAAATTCATAATGCACCACTTGTGAGTAACCACTATTTGAATCTATCCATAATAACCGAAATATCGAACAATGTTCATTCAAATTGAATCCATACGATACATATCCATCGAAGTGAATACGGAACAAAAATTGATCTCCTAGTAAAAAATGTGGCCGAAAGAAAAACCGACATACAACAAATAAAAACTTCCATGCATCATATTAGATCCGAAAACAATGATCTAAAGAAAAAAGTCTCTTACCTGGAATTCAAAATAGATTACATGGAGAGGCAGCAGAATAAAAATGATTGAATTTTTTACGGATTGCATGAAGAAGAACAGGAGGAGACACGAAATATAATTAACTACAAATATGGAAGTCAAACTGGAGGAATTTAATATATAGGATGTTTTGAATCTCTATAACTCCACTGGAAATATCAACAAACAACAATTGTGCAGAAAGTAACCATAAAAAATTTGAACACCATTTGCAAACTATTGATTGGGCACAGCTATACACAAATGAAAACACGAATAATGCATATGATCATTTCGAGACTATATTGAAAACTCAGTTTGAAAAATATTTTCCACTGAGAAAAAAATAATTCAACGGAAAAACAGGTTATAAAGAATGGGTCACAAAAGGTATTCGACAATCTTGCAGAAATAAAAGGTCTCTACTATATCTGAAACGATTTACAACAAATCCTATTATTCTCGAGTATATACAGAAATACTGTAAAATTCTTAGTAATATAATTAGACATCTAAAAAATTTTTTATGAAAAACACTTAAACAATTCTTCAAATAAAATAAAATCGACATGGAATATGGTATCATACTTCACCGGCAACAGCATAAAATTGAGAATATTAATTAACAATGAAAAAAGCAATTTGATAACTGAACCTAGAGAGATCGCAGAAGAATTAAAAATTCAATTTGAGCAAATAAGTACGAAAGCAATACCTAACTCAAACAGTCGTACTTCTTCTTCAGAATACTTGCACAATTGCAAATTCAACAACTAAAACTTTTTTTTTTCTCTCCGCTTACCGAAAGTAACATTTCAGAGAGTAGCTGCTCAAAAACCTAAGTTCTCCACTGGAATAGATAGCATACCAATGACGTTAATAAAGACACAGTGAGGCCCTGAAAAGGCCACTTGTCTTTTTGTTCAACCTCTCACTCTCTTCTGGTATATTTCCGGATTCATACAAAAAATCTATCATCATACCTCTCTTTAAAAAAGGCGATAATACAGATCCCAATAATTACTATCATATTTGAGCACACAACAAATTCTTACAAAAACGCAATTCGGATTCAGACAAAACTTAATAACTACGTATGCTACTTTCCAATTGATAGAAAAAATACACGAGTTTTTGGAATCGAAACAATACCCACTCGGAATTTTCTGCGATCTCTCTAAGGCATTCCATTGCGTAAATCATAATTCACTCTTAGAGAAATTAAAATTCCATGGTATTAGAGGTCTGTCTAATGCTTGGTTTGAATCATACCTATCACGAAGATTAATATGTGTTAGAGTAAAACATGAAATGTTAGGTAATGTGTCACTTCATGACTCAGAATATACTAAAATTCAGGCTGGCGTCCCACAGGGATCAGTATTAGGTCCGACATTATTTCTCATATATGTAAATGATATTGTTTGTAGCTTTCCTACAGTTACCTTTACACTTTTTGCCGACGACACAAGTATACTAATTCACGAGAAAAACACTGACTTACTCAATTCATCGTCCGAAGAAATAATGGAAGGAGTTTCAGACTTTTCTGGCAAACTCAATGTCTCTCAACTTCTCCAAATCGAACAATATATTATTTAGATTATATAAAGATATTGATGATATCACTATACACCTCAATCAAAACTCTATTGATTTCGTGAACTCAACAAAATTCCTAGGAATAACCATTTACAACAAGTTGAACTGGCTAGATCATACTTCTGCACTTCAAGTGAAATTAAGTAGCTCAATTTTTGCGCTACGCACTATTAAGAGAAATACCAACTTCGTGACAACGCAACTAGTCTACTTCGCACATTTTCATAGCATATTACAGTATAGTATAGAATTTTGGGGCACATCCATTTATGCGCCTCAAGTATTTATGATCCAGAAAGGGCTATTCGTACACTATTCGGCTTGAGCTATAGAGACTCTTGTAGAACATTCTTCAGAGACCACAGAATATTCACCTTAGCAAACACTTACATATTTAAAATAAGTATGCTGATACACAAAAATCGATCAACATTGTCACTAACTTCAAACAGGCACTCATATCCAACTAGAAACCAAGAATACCCTCTGCTAAACTATAATTACAACAGAACTAGAAAGGGGCCACTGTATTCAGGAATCAAAGTTTACAGCCACCTACCTTCCAACTTGAAATCTCTAAGCAAATATCGTTTCAAAACACAGCTAAAAAAATTACTGCATGAAAATGTTTTTTATCATTTAGAAGATTTTTTTCCCAAAAATTAGAATAAGAATCATTTTTTTATGTATGTATATATGTTTCTTCGTATATATGTATTTCTATGTTTTCTTGTCTTTTCTCCTTTTCTCACTTTCGCATGCTCATCACCAGGCTAATTCCTAACAGGGTGGGTTTCATTGAGATTCCCAAGGTTATTGTTACATGCAACATAGAGAGGAGGAATGAAGATTACTTTGATACAGGATTAACAAATTCGTGTGAAACACGTAAATTACAATTAAGAATGGATTTTATTTGCAAAGTAAAGTAACTATTTTTGGTGTTTTCTATTCTATATTATAGGTTTTAGTCGCCAATCAAACAATTACCTACAGTTGCAAAACCATTTTTAACCTACCAAAAAAAGAGAAGGTTCTCTAGTCAACGCGTATTTTTTATTTCCCAGAGAGCACGGAATATTCCTAGAATATTCTGTAAATAACCGAAAAGAGAGGAATATATTCCGAGTATACAAGGAATATTCCTGGAATATTCACATGCCTCTAGCATATTCCAGGAATATTCCAATTTGCACATTCCTGGAATATTCTCGGGAGAATATACCACGAATATTATCTTGAGAATATTACTGTATGAATATTCATAGAATATTCCTGAGTGAATATTCATGGAATAATCTTGTATGAATACTTGTAGAATCATCAAAATTAAATATTCTGTATTGTATATTAATGGCATATTCTCCCTTATTCCTATGGAATGAACACCAAATACCATTTTCGAGTTCAAAATATTAGAAAAGTATGAGAAAAAGTGCAAATAGATGTATTTGATTTGCAAAGAGAGGTTTTGTTCAGACAAGCTGACAAAAATACACTACTGTACTGACCAAATTATAATTGGTCGAAAAATATCGAGGTGCACTTTCACGACCAATCAAAACCATTCCTCTCGCATCAGCGTCTGTCGTTCATCCGGTAGTTATAGCTTAACCCCATGGCAGAGCAAGTTGAATGCATTTTAAATTGACATTTGACTCTTTTGCTTTATGGCTTTTGCAATTTGTATGTGAAACTACTGTTTGGAATTGTTTAACAAATACTCTTAATAATCACCACAGTGTGGTAAGTACACTTTTATGTTACCATTCATTTCATTCCATAAAAACTTCATTTGTATATCACTGATCATTTCATTTTCGAAGCGTTTTCTACAAAATGCCTTAAAGAAAAAGAAGCAGTGCTTGGTATAATAAGGAAGTACACCAGGAAACTGAAAATATTCTCAATATAATTTTCACAGAAACTCTGTCACAGCATTCAAAAGGACAGTTAAGTAAGCAAGTTGAAACTATCAGTGATAGAATGGATTCAAGTTTTTCTGATTAAGGTAGCAGTAGTTCGATCTTGCAATTCTTGTTTTTCAGAGATATCCCTGTAGTGACAGAAGAAACGGGTTAATAAAATATGTGTTATTATTATTATAACTATACAGAAATAGACCTGTTCAAATTAATGTTGTTTTATTTCATTGTAGGGAAGGGGTGCGTAGTCTACGGAAATCAAATGGTTTTTTTTCTGAGAGGAACCTGCAATTCCAATCCACAAATACTCTGAGGAAAACAATTACGTATTGCACTACTACAGAATTTTTGAAATGGAGTTTTGTTTCTTGGCGAATGTAAGCAAAAACATTGCTTGAATTATCAGGCATAATTGTAGAAGTTCATATTATTGAGTAAAAATGCCATTCAAGATGTTATATTTGAGGATACTCATGTGGGGAAACAGTTGTATTTTTCTCTTTTTCTTAATTTCTGAAATTTCAGGGAAATGGTTATTTTGTTCTGAAAATCCTTCAGGATATTTAGGGAATATTACTATCATATTCCTGAATTACTTTGAATATTCATAGAATATGCATGGAATATTCTAGGATTATCCTTTCTGGAATATTAATGGAATATTGTATATATTCTGCATATACAAGGATATTTCAGGAGTATTCTTTCTGGAATATTCTGGGAAGATTCTGGATATTCCGGGAATATTCCTCATGGAATATTCAAGGAATATCTGAAATTTTCCCCACCAGCACATTCTAGGAATATTCCAAAAAAGATATGTATATTCCTGGACATTTAAGAATATTCCAATATCCCAAAAATAATATTCTATGAATATTCATGGAATGTCCAGTGCTGTCTGGGTTAGTTATATGAACTAATACAAATGATCATTTAAAGAATACACATTAAATTTGGTCATATAAAATAAAACTAATAATATACATGTCACTCATAAAACTACAAAATTTGGTCATATAAAATAAAGTAAAACCAATACAGACATTCCACTCATGAAAACTACACATTAAAATCAGTTGAAGAGAAGGGAGAAACATAAGTATACCTGTGCAGAATATTGAAATAGAATTACGAAGAAAAATTCTTTTTTCAAGCTCCAGCACTAGGAGAGTGAAGAAAAATTTTTAAGTTCTGTTTGAACTTGTTCAAGGAATCTGAGGATTTGATTTCTAGGGGCAGCTGATTGAATCTCTTCAGGCCTTTGAAAAATACAGATGTTTGTGTATGACTCTTTGCCACCAGTGGAATGTGGAAATCATTTCGTGATCTTGTATTGTGGGTATGCACATCAGAATTGTAATTATCAATATTTCTCAAATAACTTGGAGCAGTACCTGACTTGATCTTGAATATGAATATTAGAGTATTATACTCAAAGAAGTCATCTATTGACAACCACTGCATTTCCTTTAACATATGCCCAATGTGTGTTCTCTTTGAGCATGTGGTATGATTCTCATAGCTCGATTTTGAAGTTTCCTAAATCTGGACATTTCATTTTGATTGAGTAGGTAAAGTATTGTGGAACAGTAAAATGAGGTAATATGAGGGTGTTGAACAGAATAGTTTTGGCCCATCTTGTCAGAAAAGTAGAACATATATATAAGTAGTTGATTAAATTTTATATGAAATGATTTTGATTAAATTTTTTCATGTTCTTTAAATTTGAGCTGTCCATCTATAATTACTCCTAAATATTTAAATTTCTGTACCATTTCAATTGACTCGTCACTTACAGTAATATTTAGCTGACTCTCGCAAAACAATCTGTAATTATTTTCGTTGCTGATTATCATATAATTGGTTAGAGGAACACCACTTATTGGTATTTTCCAAAGTAGTGTTAAGTGTTGTTACCAACTCTTCATTATCTAAACATGTAAAATATATGAGGGTATCATCGACAAATAGATGTATGGAATAATGTCCAGCTGCACTCACTATGTCGTCAACATATAAAAGAAATAACAGTGGACCTAAAACACTACCCTGTGGAACCCCTATGTCATTTTTTATTCCAAGAGACATCATTTTATTCATTGTTACTTTTTGTTTCCTTTTTATTAAGTAATTATTGATCCACTCCAAAGCTCTACCTTTCACTCCAATACTCTCTATCTTTTTTAATAATATCCCCCTATCTATTGTTTCAAAAGCCCTTTTTAAATCTAAAAAGACCGCCCCTGTAACAAGATTCTTATCTAAATTACTCTTTCAGTCGTTCAAAACACATTGTATTGCAGTTATATTTTCCTCGAAATCCTGATTGCACACAGTTTATAATGTTGTTTGTCTCTACAAACTCTAATAGTTGTTCATATACTACTTTCTCTATAATCTTCTCAGGACAACTGAGCATATTGATGGGAGCAAGTCAATGGCTCTGTGAGAGTTGCTCAGTTTTGGGACTGGCACAATAATTGATATTTTTAGTTCATTTGGTACCTTGCATACTAAAAGAGATGTGTTTATTAAATAAACAAGTGGCAGAGCTAAGTTACTAAAACATTTCTTTAAAATTTCTATGTTTATGTCATCTGAGCCGTTTTTATTTGGAAGGTTAAAAACAGTGTTTTTCAGTTCATCTGTAGTAATGAGCTTAAAGTCTTCTAAGAGTATGTTCTGATGTCTAGGTAAAACAGGAAAATCTGGACCAGAATCATCAATGTTGTTAATAATTGTTTTTATACTTGTTATGTATGACCACGCATAACTTTTTACAGAATGGTCCGATTTTGAAGATTATTTTTTTATCGGATAGGGTGCACTTCGAAGTTGGTCCCATTTGAATTTGAAAAAAAAGTTCACCTCTAGACTAGGAAAATAGGGGATTGGTTGTTCACCCACTGAATTTGATTACATGTTAACAGATTCAACCAAGCATAATTCTTTTACAAGCTTTTATTTACCTCCACCTGGCAGGTGTTTATAACTCCTGTGACAATGCATTATGGAGTTGTTGTTAGAGAAAAATTCAAGATGGCGGACGAATTTTGTAATTATGGTCCGATTCGATTCAAAATTTGTATGTAGGGGTTTCGGGGTCGAATATTATGAATTTTCTGCCAAAATTCATAAATTCGAGATGGCGGACGAGTTTGTAATTAGGGTCCGATCATTGTGGTCCGATTCTATTCAGAATTGGTATGCGGGGGTTTTTGGGGTCGGAGATTATGAATTCATTGTCAAAATTTAAGATGGCGGCTGTAAGATGATGGGCGAGTTTTGTGATTATAGACCATTTCTATTCAAAATTGGTATTTCGGGGTCGGAAATTATAAACTTAGTCGACGATTATTGATTTTTTGTAAAAATTCATAAATTGAAGATGACAGCTGCAGGATCGCGGACGAGTTAATCTTTAGATGGTCTCCTCATTGAAGAACTAGATAGCTCAGAACTTACATGAAAGAGACCTCATAATAACGATGCTTTAACAAAAATGCATGCTTACTTTTACTAAAATGCACAAAATAAAATATTTATTAAAAAACCTATTTAAAGATAATATTTTCTTCAAATGCGCTGAAAAGTTGAAAATAATTGCTTTGGATGTGTGACGTAGATTATACCGTGAGTTATAGATTCAAAAGTTTGTCGCTTTTGTATTCGAACTGAAAACTTTGCAGGACAAGCTCTTGAATCTATAACTCACGGAATAACCTACGTCACACTTCCAAAACAATTATTTTTTACTTTTTAGCTTGTCTTTAAACAGTTTTTTTATTATTTTCACTTTACTAAACAGGGTATTCCTCGAAGTTAGTCCCATCTAAATTTGTAATCTACCCCTAACGGCAGAAAAATAGAGCATGATTGATTCTGTTGACAGCCCAGATAACACATGGACATCCTATGGATATCCATTGTACATCCTTCATGAATTTTATGGATATACTATGGACATCCAATTATATCCAAAAGACATCTTATGGACATCCGATGGATGTCCAAAGTGGAACAACCTGTACATCCATAGAATATCCTTCAAGTATATCCATAAGATATCCTCCAGGGATGTCCATAAGATATATTTCAAAGATATCCATAAGATATACTTCATCCTTCAGGGATATTCAAAAGCTATCTGAAAGATTCCTTGAGAGATATTCTAAAAATATCCTTCGGGGATATCCATCGAAGATAAAATATAGTAATAGCGATCTGGAGGGAAATGAAATAATGGTATTGAACAAAAAAAAAATGTATTAATAAACTCTGGTATAAAAAAAAATTCTCATAAACTTTGGGGTAATCAACATGTATATGTAAACTCTAAAATGAAAACAGAATATTAAATGCAGAATAATCATAAAAATAAAGTTACAGAAAAAATAAAATGCTATTTTCTTCGTCCATCAGGTGTTTCCTTTATTCTAGAAGATGAGAGATGCCTTTCTTTGGCCCTTCTCAGCCAAGCTTAGATGGCTTCTTCAGTAGCTTTTTTATTTTCCGTCGAATCACTGAGGTCAGCCGCTTCTGAAATGATATGTATATATTCACGGGTATAATTGATGTTAAAATCTACAAAAAAATACTGAGAAAAATATTATGCTTTCTTTTGAATTCGAATACTGATGTTGATAATATATATATATATATATATATATATATATATATATATATATATATATATATATATATATATATATATATATATATATATATATATATATATATATATATATATATATATATATATATATATATATATATATATATATATATATATATATATATATATATATATATATATATATATATATATATATATATATATATATATATATATATATATATATAATATATATATATATATATATACAAGCATTATTGACATAAACTTTTTCTTGAAATTTTGCATTCTCACTGAATAGAGTCTGTTTTTTAGGCAATCAAATTATTATCAAATAAACAGAACAACTGAATGGGCTTTTCACCTAGTGATAATTCAGCCAGTTTTAGTTGTCAGTTTATTTTTTGCTCCCATACCAGCAATATTTGGAGGCAAACATATTAGTGAGCATGGAAGAAAGGCATCGTTCCACAAAGTCATATTTTTGAGATTTCATTTAGGTACCTAAAAAGAGTTCTAGAAAAGGAATAGAAAAACATACAACTTACCTACAGCAGCTTTGAATTTCAGTCCAGTTCCCAAATATTCTTGAAAGATTCATTTTTTTCAATCAATAGGAAAATGTTCGAATCTACTGATGAATCATCTTCATCACATGTCCACTGTTGTAGGCATTCACACCATTTTTATTCTGGGCACTGTGACATTTGAAAAACTCGTGTATTGTGGCAAATGTAACGACGTGCTTTTTAGCATTTCTGAAAATATTGAAACTCAAACAGCAAACACATAAATGCATTGGAAATAATGGATTTTTATAGGTTATGTCCTTTTCAATTCATATATTCACCTGTATTCGGCCAATATATAATTCCCTTTGGAAACAATCAATTGCTATAGATGAAAACCATTAGGGTATCAAAAACGAAGGAAAATAGAAAAAAAACACGACTTTTGTTTGGATTCAGTGCTATGACATGACTAATATGACCTACCTCAACAAAATAAAATGACAGACGTCGCCAGTAATAATGCGTTATGCCTATAGCCTGTCGCAGACACATGTATATCTGTTCTCTGTTCTGTGGTCGCAGAGGGTCCCCGCGACAATGGTACAATTTGTGTATCTACCACTGAAATATAACCTATAACTGGAATGCTAATATAGTTATATGCGCGAGAAACTTTTAAGCCAACTAAGGGAACTCGAATTTCAGAATATGCGCCGACGCAGTAAAAGTTAAGGAAGAAAATCATGTCTTTGATCACTACAAAGATATACAAACAATGCCGTACGTCTTTGATTAGATTAACTAAATCAGAAACGGCTTGGCTTTGTTTGTTGTTTGTCATTTTGATTTCGATTTTCGTCTTATGTGGTTGTTGTTGTTTGTTCTAGTGTTTGTGAATTTTGCTGAACATTTTTAAAAACAATATGGGGCAAAAACTGCAGTAAAAATTCTAGTCTATCCTTATGTATAGACGTCATACTCCCTGAAAATAGCTATAGGACTTTTCTGTTTTTTCCTCCTCGCGGCGCTCTCATACCGTTTTCGAATTGGAGACCTTCTTGTTCTAGAACACGTCATTTTCAAGCACTGTCTTCTCGCGCAAGAATCACTCACAATGTCTTTTTTTTTACCAGCATAAACTTCAAACACTAAATCACTCATTTTAGAACGAATTGGCACAAACTACAGCCGGTTCTATCGAAAAAATATTCAACACGTATGTGTTGAAGATTGTGTTGTATGTGTTGAAGCTAGGATGTATTCCTAGCTTTTCCTCACATCATCAACAACCCAACCTCAATCTGAGTCAGTGTGAGAGGTCTGGATGTACGTGTTGAAGAATCGGCTTGTAGTTTATGCCGAAAATGGGTGATTTAGTGTTTGTAGTTCCTGCTGAAAAAAGAAAGGAGACATTTTGTTGAGTGATTTTTGCATGAGAAAAAGGTGCTTGAAAATGACGAGTTCTAGAACAAAAAGAACTCTGAAACGGAGAGCGCCGCGTTTTTCACGTAAAATAAGTCCTACAGCTATTTTTAGGGAGCATGAGTATACTATACATTTACCATATTTTCCATAATTCACTTCAACAATGTTGGTTTCAGCCTGAAACTGCCAATTCAGATATTCGTTTTGTACACTGTTTCTTCAGATATGTCGTTCAATACCAAAGGCAAGACCGGTCCTGATTCGGATAACAGTGCGCATGCTCCCACCCTGATTTCCTTGAAGTCTGCTCGAGATTCAAAACGGCTCATTCTTGAGAAGTTCCTTTGGCATTCCAGTTATAGGTTATATTTCAGTGGTATCTACGAGAATGTTCAAATTCATTTATGATTGCTTTGGATATCTCATGGCCATCCCTAGGATATCTTCTGAAGGATATCTATTTCAAATCCGTCGATGGATATCCATTTCAAATCAAGTAGAAAAACGAAACATGAGATTTTTCCAAAAAAATTAATCCATATGTACGAGCATGAAAAAAACTCAGAAATTGACACAATGAAAATCAATCTTGCAATTTAAACTTATCCATATTTGCTCCGGATATCTTATGGCCATCCATATGATATCTTCTGAAGGATATCCATTTCAAATCCGTCGACGGATATCTTATGGATGTCCATTTCAAATCCAGGGATATCCCGACCAGAATTGGACATGAAATGCATATCCATAGGATATCCTGTGTTATCTGGAGGAGACTACAACAGGAGGCAAAAACGCGCAAAAAAGTCAAACAGCTATTTTCAGAGGGCATGAGCATTATTTTAAATAACTCAACTGTATCACTTAAATAAGTCTATCTTAAATGGAGAAGGTTTGATGTTTGTCCCTGCCACAAGTGCTGCCTCTCGTGACAAATTTGCCCCACTATTCTCAGGAAAAAGGCTCATTGTGTTTTAAAATGAACTGTATATCTAGGGGGGTCAAAATGACTGGAACATGTAAGATTCCTTTTATTTTCAAATATAGCTTTTTAAAATACCTCACTAGTTTAATTTTTTTTTATAAAACCAGTATATTCATTTAGATTTTATATAATCCGTTTCTTTCTGGTGGATGCAAAATGTACGCCTTATGAAAGGATGCGAAGTTGCTGCAAATGTATCTATATATATATATATATATATATATATATATATATATATATATATATATATATATATTGTTATGTTATGCCAGTTATAAGTTTTAAAAGGAAAAAACCCACAAAAATAATAATTACTAAATAGTTATTAGTTTCAAGAGATTGTTTTACATAATTTTGGAAGTTCTATTTATTTATAAGCCTATGTATAATATGGATAGATAAAAATGTCAAAATACTATAACACAATCAATTTCATACACTGTCATAATGATTATAACCCATAATTAATAAAAAGACAACAAAAAGTCTAGATTTACAAAATTTTCATGAATAAAAAGTGATCAACACATTTATAAATTTGAAACATACAGTATATGAAATTGTAGCTAACTAAAAGTAGCCAATAGTAGAACAGCAAACTTCTTGATGACAATAGCCAATCAGGCAATAGATGGTCATATGGAGAATTGGAAATTGTGAGAGAATAACAACGGGGTGGTATCATAAGCAATTATCATTGAAATTTGTAAATAGTAATAAGAATGGAAAAATAGTTGTATATATAAATTATATAAGATAAACCCAAACAGTGAAATGTGACAATTTAGTGGCGAATTCAAAAATTCAAATGAAAAAGAAGAAGGAAAAATTGGTATCCAAGGGAGCAACAAACAAAGCGACGAGGGAGATCGAAAATAAATTCACAAGGGAATGCCACGCAACATTTTGGGAGAAAGAAAAATGAAATAATTCCAACATTAGAAGAAAAAAACCAATATTACCTCAATTATACAACATATCCAAGTGTCCAAAGCTGATTTCTGCATCTGTATGGTTCCTGATTTATGGTATTGGAGTTCCTGATAGCGCTTGTAGTGAGAAGGGATCCAGTTTCAGGGCATATCTTGAACACCGACATTTCCAGCCAGGTATGAAAACTTTAATAGTGCACATCCGGTCCTGAACAATTTCACAAATAACGTATCTCACATCTGAAGAACTTTATTTCACTTTATTTTGAACTATAAAAGAAAACTTCACTCTCAAGGAAAAAGTGAGGTTGTGTTTATCTATCCATGATTTGATTTTATGATTATCCGTGAATATTTGTAGATTCACATTAGAATAAGTTATTTCTCGTAGGCAGGTAAAATTAAGTCTTCCTGAATAAAGGAAATAATTGCTTTTTGATACTTTGTTGTTTGTTTCCTTACAATGATCAACAATCATAACAATGACCATTGAATAAACTGAAATTAGACAGCAGTGGCTAGTGGTTCTATTGCCTGAACCGGCTATCTGAGATAAGAGGCGTACCAACTGTTGCTTAGCCGTGGTGAGAAAAGTGATAACAATTGGCAGCAGCGTGACGAGAGAACAGTGACGTTCGCTAGCAATTATTATTACTGCATACAATACATATACAGGGCGAAAATATCTATATCATATCTATTTGGCTCACAAAGAATAGCAAAAATTGTAAGCAATCTTCACATTATATAAAAACAATTCATATATTTCAATTTATCATTACACAACAATATATATATATATATATATATATGTATATATTTATATATATATATATATAGACAAAACTAGGGATATTGGGGTAAGCAGCAATGAAAAAGTAAACTCTTCAAAGTTTATCCCAGCTTTCGGAAATATTTATTGCCATCATCAAGGAGAAACTTTGTTGAGGTTGGTTTCAATGATGTTAAACATATTCATCTAACATAGTGATACAAAAAAAACGTAGATCAAGGAATAAAACGAAGTTCAAAGTTACTACAACCACATTAGCGTTGTTTAAAATTATATAGATATAAATGTGTACTCTATGTGGTGTGACAAGTGAAACTGACATATAATATATAAATATACAAATATATTAATATATAAATATATATAATATATATATATATATATATATATATATATATATATATATATATAAATATAAACTAGCTGGTACCCGCGACTTCGTACGCGTAGAATTTGAATTTTTTTCAGTTTCTTTCTTGTGTTGTTCCATCTAGCCTATGCCTGTGGCTTCCCGTTTCCCATTATGCCGTTATCTCGTGTGCCATTATTGATTTTAAAGCGAAAGTAACGTTCTGTGATGACTATTACAAATTCACTAACCCCTTTTCAACCCTTTAGGGACAGAATTTTCAAGTTAGGTTGAATAAGATTTGTTTATTAGTAATAGACAAAAAACCAATGTTCATGACCGTAACTCAAAAACTAACCGAAATTCCATAAAAAATTTCCCCCCCATTTCACCCCTTCAGGGGATGAATTTCTAAATTCACTGAAACACGTATTCCGTTATTTGTTACAAAGACCTCATATACAAATTTTTATGACCTCAACCCAAAAACTAACGGAACCCCTATACAAACTTTCACACCTTTAGGGGTTTAATTTCTGAAAACACAAACACATTTTACTTTATTTATAACAAAGACCTCAAATATCAGTTTTCATGAGCCTAACCTAAAAACTAGCGATACCCTCATACTAAATGCCAATTTAACCCCCCAGATCACACCGTCACGGGTTGAATTTTCAAAAACACAGAAACACGTATTTTTCAATTTGTAACAAAGACCTAAAATATCAACTTTCATGAGCCTAACCTAAAAACTAACGGAACCCTCATACTAACTGCCAATCCTCATTCAACCCCCCATTCCACACCGTCAGGGGTTGCATTTTCAAAAACACAGAAAAATGTATTTCTTCATTAGTAGCAACGACCTCAAATGCCCATTTTTATGACCACAACTTAAAAACTAACTAACGGTAGTTCTATACAAAATTTCGACCCCCATTTTAACCGCTTTAGGGTTGAATTTTCGAAAAACATTAAACACATTTTTAATTGAGAGAACTCCAAAGCACTATCCTACTAGCATTTTGAAAATTGCTTATCTATTGTCTGCACTTCAGATTGAAATATACTTTCATTTAAACTAAACCTACTGTTTTGTGTGCAATTTTTATAAGAAAATCACAAACTCAAGAGATAAGTGGACTGTAATCTTCATGCGGTTGAGAGGAAAAAGATGAGAATAGTGAGAGGTTGATATGACCATAAGCTGAGACCTCAAGATCTTACCTGTAGGTCCTCCGAAGTGCGGGCTATGACAATGGTCTCCTCAGTGGCCTTCTTCTAGAGATCTCTAGGGGTGTATGCTGCTGCGGGAGTCACTTTCGTAACGCAATATCACCTTTTCTTGATTGGGTAATGTTCCGATCACGTTGAAGTAGATTTTAAACAAGAGCGAGCAAATAGCACTGTGAATGCCGAGAGTATATTTTCAACTGTTTTAAAAACTGTCACTCGCTGTTCTGCTGGTGAGAAATACGAGGCGAGGATCTTGAGGTTTTTGTGATTGATATAGCAGGTAAATGAATGTACACGGGGAAAAAATAAACTAATAATTGCCAATGAATACCCACTATAATTAATTTCTTTGATAAGAAAATATGAAAGAAGAAAACTATGTTTCAACTCAATAATAAACACAAAAAGACATACACAAGAGTGTACACGCGACACCTACTTTCTCTGCATACACAAGTGTTGTGGCACTTCTTTCCGTAATATCTAATGTTTCTATACTTGAACGAGGATTATCAGTTCTTTCCTGTGCGAGGCTATTCTATGCTTATCTAGCACGGGTTTGATACAAATAAAGGTCAAGTACGTATGCCCTTTTTCTAGAATATTTTGATTTGCACATGAAGATTACTTCCAAGAAAGCTCAGTGATGAATTTAGGAATTGAAAAAGTGTATGTGTTTCATTATTCGAAATCGAAAACGCTAATTTTTTCATCACTTTCAAAAACGTACTCCTAGCGCCTCTTATGGATGTATACATTATTACTTCACACAGTTCAAACTTTGACCGCTAGTTATTTCGATCTGTCAACTATAATTTCATCTGTTCTCGTTTATATGTTCTACTAATATTTTTACCATCATAGTATTTCAATTGTTACTGAAATATCTCGCAATAGGTTGAATTCAAGTTTGGGTTGTAAGTCCGAATTTACACGATCCAATAAATTGGTCAATTTTGTGACCTTGAATTTTATTGATAGTTGTAAACAGTAAATTGTCGTCAATTTGAACTTGAGCAATAAATTGATGAGTTTAGAATCGGTTCTGATTTTTCATCAATTTTTGGTGACAATTTGCAGTAACTTTCGGTTATGAATTGGATGCCTGCTAGAACAGAGATTATCAGGTTATGTTATTATTTACGCGATTTCACATACCCTACCCTAAAGGATATTAAACACTGTAGTGTTTAATATCCTTGCCCTACCCTAACCGCGAGAAAAATGATTGTGCGAAAAAAAAATTACATTGCTTTACATTCGCAGCAATGTGCATTACTGAATATGGAAGACAAAGATGTAGAAGATGGTGGATTAAAGCTTGGATTGAGAAAAGAGGAAAAGGAAACTTGACATTAGTTCACGAAAAACTCCTGAGTGCAGAACCTAATCAATTCAAACGATATTCAAGAATGAATAATATTCGGAATTCTTCCTATAGTTGAACCATTTCTTGTCAGTATGTTGGTATTCCCGAGTAAAAACTCACCAATAAATTGTCAGGTGTTGTAAAGGGTCTTTTCCCCTCACTATCACACTTTGACGGTTTGCGACCTACAATCCGACGCGCACGTACTGGCCTCAGCTGTCAAACTGACAGATGGGTATTTTGGGCTAACTCGAGTGGAGATGGGGTGGTTCGGTAATGTGAATTTATAGTTATGGGCGCCAGGTAAATTTTGTCCCAAATACCCAGTTCGATATTCAACCCCCAAATTACCAAATGGGTTGAACTAAATGAAATAAAAAAACCCGCTATGGTGTACTGTACTATTGGTGATTTATTTCACACAAATTGACGTGGTTGAAATTTACCCAATAAAAATAAAAATACAGGATAAGCAAATAACCAGGCAAGCGTAAGCAAGCTTAAGCCCCAAAATATGCATGACTACAGAAGCATAAGCTATATAACGACATGACAAGCGCATTACTACAGAAGCATAAGCTATATAACGACATGACAAGCGCATTGACGCAGAAATTAAAGTAGGCTACATAGTGCCATTAAAAATGTTTAAACGCAGGCGACGCGTGAGCTCAGGCGTAGGCGCAATCAATATAATTAAGCCATTAAGAAGAATAATACACAATAATTTCCGCTCACAAAATCATCCCATAGAATAATCCTTAATTTCCCCAGCAAATCAAATAATAACTTAAAATAAATGTGTAGGAAAAACCTGTGGTTCCTTGCGCTCCCTGCGCCTTAGAACCTCACTGCCTCAGACCATAAACCCCGATCTGGTAGTCCAATGGAGCACCCTGGGAAAGGTATCGCTTGAGAGGGCCACCCTGTATATCAGTGTGGATATGGAGACCACCCTGTATAGGAGCGTGGCTACGCAGACCACCCTGTATGTCGGAATGACTTTGACAATCTAGAGTCATTCACCTTCTAGGCTCCAATATCTCCAGCCACAGAACCAGTCCGTAGAAAGGAATCAGCCCGTAGAAAAAAACCAGCAGTGAAAAGAACCAGCACGTGACAAGAACCAGCACGTGACAAGCGAAAGCACGGGATAAGAATCCAACCCGTGAAAAGAATCCAACCCGTGGAAAGAATCCAACCCGTGGTAAATATCTAGTTACATCACACATGCACTCCGAATATGGGGAAAACACTTTTCTTACGTGTTTTTGCCTCCTGAACACGAATCCGGAACACGAAAATGCGGCGGTCTCATACCGTTTCAGAGTTACATCGCTTTTCCGAAATAAATTTCAAGCACGTTCTCGCACAAAACTAACTCAAATGCCTCCTTTTTTTACCATCATAACAATACACCCTAAATCACTTATTTTCGGCACAACTTTGCACAAAATATCGTGGTTTTTATCGAAAAAATCCTCCTTCTTTTACAGTTGCAAATGAACAATTCTAATTTCTTTGACAGATGACATTTATTACCTTTTTTAATTTTTCATGTTGGTAATAAATGAATCGGACTGTGTAAGAAGGAGGATCTTTTCGATAAAACGACGATATTTTTGCAAAGTTGTGCCGAAAATAAGTGATTTAGGTGATTGTTTATGCTGGTTAAAGAAGGAGGCATTCTGAGTGAGTTTTGTGCAGAAAACGGTGCTTGAAATTTATTTCGGAAAAAGCGATGTAACTCTGAAACGATATGAGACCGCCGCATTTTTCTTCCGGATTCGTGTTCAGGAGGCAAAAACACGTAAGAAAAGTGTTTTCCCCATATTCGGAGTGCATGTGTGATGTAACTAGATATTTACCAGACAAAGTATTCATAATAAAATCTTGTTTTGTCACCATTCATTTCATTTCAAGGTTCCTTCCAATGTCAGGTGCTGAAAAACATAGAAAATATATTGGTTATTTCCCGTTTGCAATGATGCTAAAACATTTTTTGTCCCAACTGAAAATACAAAATGTTGGAAATAAAACGAGGGAGGCCTGAATGCCTTGCCCACCGGCAACAAAGGAATTGAATAATCATCGTAACTCATAGAAAGAAGGGTACTTACAATTGAAAATTCCTTTGGAAGTCAGTCACGAAAAAGAACCATCACCGCGCAGAGCTCGATAAGAAAAGTCAATGGAATATATCTACACAATAATCTATTGGACACAATAATCTATTGGATTTGTTCTCTACTCTGCAACTCATTTACCTCACACATCAAAGAAACTGCGTGATTATTTTCAATCTTCGAAAAAATATTTAGTTAACCTCTCAAATGATACGAAAAACAATAATAAGGTGGTTTCTTTGAGCAATGTTCAGGGGCTCCTAACTCTAGCTTTGCTATTGGTGAAGTTTGACAGATGTCTCTTTTCAACCAATAGTAAAGCTAAAATCAGAACCGGCGAACAGTTCGCCTCAAAACGAATGCTGGGGAAATAAACACACCCTGTGTGATATGTTGTTTCAGTTTACTGAAATGAAATTAGCGCCATCTGAAACGTTAGTGATCTCTATTATCAAGTAGGCCAAGTGTCGCCAAGTTGATCCCAAACTTTTACAGGTATAAGTGCAAGCACCAGGGTTTCTAGACATCTTAGCTTTTGCGCTTCAACGGCGGCCGAGATGAATTCGATAGGCTAGACATTATAATACTTTTACATGTTTTGACTTATATATATATAAAGCATCAAATTGTATAGCTTACCTTTTTTCCTGGTTATCCATTTCCTTGCGACAGATAGCAAAACAAATATTACAAATTTTTATTTGCGTTTAGCGTTCAACCTTATTTGCAAGTCATATAAACTGAAGAGAAGCAAAAGTAACACAAACACTGAAGGTCAAAGTTCCCTGAGACTGAATAGAATAATATACAGTCAGTAAACGTGAAAGCCGTGAACTATAAAATGCGGGAAATTTGAAACGAATGATTTTATGCTCAGCAGGTGTGTTTCGTGTCCTGCCGGCTGAATACCAGTCAACCTGCTGCGGGCCAGACGTGGCAATCCGGAGATGGTAAGATGAAGTGAATACAGTGGTGGTCCGTTGCAAATCAACATTCACAACGCCGTACCGGCAATGGCGTTGCCAAATATCAACCGGTCCAGCAAAGGCATGCCGTTGCCATCATTTTGCCACCTTTTCCATCTAACGGCCGATTGTTTACCGGCAATTCATGTTTGCTGGGCAACTGGTGTAAAAAGAACTGTTTAATGGTAAACTACTCCAAAACTACCGCTGTACAATTCCAGAGACCTCAGTCGGGAACACTTGTTACAGAAAAATTGAATATCAATAACCACACAATACTGTTCTAATATAAGAAAACTGTCAATTTCTAGGTTCAATTATTGACAGCAACCTCAGATGGGAAGAATGTATCAATACGATCTGCTCCAAATTGAATAAACACTATTTCGCGATAAAAAATCTGACGAGTTGTTGGAGATGAAATAATTTCTTTTTACTATGCATTGGTTTATTCAACTATCAGCTATAACATTATAGCTTATGGCTTGGCGACCGATAGTGCTCGAGTTTTCCTCGCCCAGAAAAGGATAATTCGCCTGATCTTCCACTTGGATCATCAACAATCCTGCAGAAATATCTTTAAGGAAAAAAAAAACTTAAGAGGTGTCAAGGGACACCCGGATGGAACGAAGTTCCTTTCGATTAATTAGTGAAGGAATTGTAATTTTTTTTTTTTTAAGTTATAATAATATTTTTTTCATTATTAACAAATATAATGTAATATAAACTTAATCAGTAGGCCAATTTTAGTACATACGCATTGATATTGTAATATTAAAATATAATTTGCTTTTGAATTTATTAAAGTTATGACGCGTACACTTGCTAAACACACAATAATGGAGAGATTATAACGCGTATGACTTGGTTAGCACAATAGTAAAGAGAGGTTATAATGCGTACTTGCTAAAAATACATAAGCATTTATTATTGTCTGTATAAAATCTCTACTTACCTAACTCCATCAGCAATATCCGGAACTTGTGCAGAAACACTGTCAGAATTCATTATTGTTATTCTTTTTTATTATTTATTATGTACAAAAAACCTGTATACACTCAACAAAAATAATCGTCGCGACACCACACTGTTCAATGTGAAATAGAAAGGCGAAACGAAAATAACTGGCTTGCTTTCTATGAGAGAGAGGGAGAGAGAGAGAGAGAGAGAGAGAGAGAGAGGCAGACAGAGAAACACGCGCACGCCGCACGGCTTATAACCATAGCGAAAGTCTCGTTACAACTTTTGGTCTTAATTTATTCCGTCTAGCCCTCTTTTGCAACGCGCGATAAGGAACTACGTTCCAAAACTCCTAACATCCACTAGTATTTATCTATATAAACTTTTAACTCACACCTACATTCATAGAAACAGTCTCACGAAAAATTCAAATTTTCATAGCTACCAAACTCGTAAAAAAAAACGAATTTAGATTGGAACTACTACACAAACTACAAAAAATCCCCAAAATATGCAGGCGCAAATTTCTTCAATTTATTGCCCAATGAACTAAAAAACCAATCGAATTTGTTCAGATTCAAATCAAAACTGAAGTCTTTTCTACTCCAAAATGCATTTTATGATAAAAAAGAATTCACGATGTGTTGTCAGCGTTCTACAGATTGTTTTAATTCTGCTGGATAGTTTTATATATTTATATTTTTATGAGGACATTAATAAATAGATTTTATCTTAGCACTAAGTATAATGTAAGTGTGTAATTTGACTTGTCAATCCAATGTAAATTGGTGTCTGATTAATAAACTACTATTCTATTCTAATGAGCAGTAATATGGTTTTTGATCTCTTAGATCAACCTCACAAGCTGTAACTGAAATGGTTCACCTAATAGCAAAAAATCTAGATGTGGGGATAAACACACGTGCCATCCTGTGTGACCTATCGAAGGTCTTCGACAGTGTCTCACACAGAAATCTATTGACAAAGCTCTATAAACATGGAATACGTGGACGTGGAATACGTGGACGTGGAATACCCATAGAAGGTAACAATTTAAATGCACCTTGATTAATAAATATAAAAAATATGAGTGAGTCAGTTAAAAGTTTTCGTTAAAATATTCCTGCAAAGTATAAAAAGGTCTATCAGATAGAAATTGTTTGACTGATGATAAATCATACAAAAATACCAGTATATATTATGACAATTTGAATTTATATAAACAGTTGAACTACAGAAATATAAAATTCAGACATATTTTTGACTGTAATTCAGTGCTGGAAAAAAGTCACTATCATAGAAACGGTTTCCTGATAAACAAAAAAGGAAAAAATCTTTTAGCAAAGTGGTTAATAAACCATTTAGAAAAATACTTCCTTGGGTGTGATAAAATCCATAATCTAAACGAAATAAAAAAAGTAGAAGGACAAAAAACTGATAATGTGCCACCAAAAAGTGAGAATGATAGAAATGTCTGCAGTGCGTCAGTACCAGTACCCACAAAAAACTCTTTTTTAGACATTCAACGGATGACATCTCATTATCTCTAGTTTTACTTAATATTCAATCTGTCAGAAACAAATTAGATGAACTATTTATTTTTTTGGAGAATATGAACTTTCCGCATATAATTCTACTAACGGAACATTGGTTAAAACATGATGAGCCATTTTATATACCACACTACACAGCAGTATCACAATTCACGAGAAGTATTGCTACTCATGGTGGTACGATGATTTTAATCAAAAACTCATTAATTAAAGAGCTATCATTTGAAAACACAACCAAATTTGACAATTATTTACGGGAAAAAATATTTGAGTTTTCTGTTAGCTATTCTAAAAAGGTCAACTTGTACATATTATGTATCTATAGATCTCCATCATCAGATACCCATGAATTCCTAAACCAATTAGAGGCACTGTTAAATAGTATCCCTGGAAAATCTTATATTAACAGGTGATCTAAACATAAATTTTAATGACACAGACTGTAATATTAGGAATTCACTTATAAATCTTTTTACTGCATTTAATCTAAACATGCATGTGGAATCTGATACCAGAATCTCTCAATATTCTAGCACTACTATTGACTATGTTTGCAGCAATATAGAATCTCAATGTATCACATGCTCTGTGGTGCCTGCCGTTCATTGCGTTGTAAAAAATATTGAGGCAAACAGAGCAAGTGAGAAATTCAGGCATGGCCGTCTCTACACTAGGTCGAACTATAATAGGTTCTATATGAAATGCCAACAAATTAATTGGGATTATCACATTAACTTCAAAAGAACCATTTGATGAGTTCTATAAAATGCTCTTGGTAAATTCCGATGAGGCATTTCCCATCCAAAAAATAAAAAATAAAAAGAGGAAGGAATGGTTGACAAATGGATTCAAAATTTCAGCAAAAAACTTACGATCACTACATCATATAAGGAAATACACAAATGAAATTTTTTTCCACAACTTCTACAATAAATACAGGTCAATTTATCGAAAGCTAATAAAACTCGCAAAAGACAAATATTACCAAAATCGTATTGGAGGCGCCAGTAATAAGCTGAAGGAGAGTTATACAATAATCAATTAACTCAGAGGAAAAAACTCTGGGGGGAAGGTAGAATCTGAACTCAGTCCAGACACTCTCAACAGTTACTATTGTTCGATTGCAGACACTCTGAGAGAGAACATAACAATTCCCTATGATCCACTGGTTAATTTGAGCCATATATTACCGTAAATCAAAACTTTGTGTTGTACGATACCAACGTCGATGAGTTGGTAGAAATTCTATGCAGTATGAAGAACAAAACCACATCTGGAACAGACGAAATATCCATAAGAATTTTCGAAAACCTTCCTCTAAACGCACTCAGTTGCTTAGCAGCTCTGATAAATGAGTCTTTTCGCCAGGGCATTCTCCCGTCTTTCCTAAAAACATCTTTGGTGATACCTCTGCATAAAGGTGGTGATAAGAACTCTCCCTCAAATTTTAGACACATTTCTCTCATTCCAACACTGTCAAAAATTATTGAAAAACTTGTCAAAAATAGATTGAACAACTTCTTATGCAGCCACAATATTTTGAGTATCCAACAGTTTGCATTCCAAAATAATAAAATCACTAATGATGCAATTTTTTCTCTTCTATATGAACTGTACAACGAAATCAATAGTGGCGAGGTGGCTGCGGCAGTATTTTGTGATTTGTCTAAGGCATTTGACTGTGTGAATCACAAAATACTGTTCAAAAACTGCACTGCTACGGAATCAGATATAGTGCTCATAGATGGTTTGAATCATATTTATCAGATTGAACGCAGATAGTAAAAACAAAATCAACCTCCAATATAGCAAATATACATTGTGGGGTGCCTCAAGGCTCGATCCTTGGCCCCATTCTGTTTTTGCTATATATAAACGATTTAACAGCCCTTGACATATCAGGAAAATTCACTCTATCCGCAGATGATACTACTATTTTATGGCACAACAACGATGAAACTGATCTACATCGAATCATCAGCAATGACATACAAATGGTGAAAAAGTGGTGTGACTCAAATCTACTCACATTTAACACATCCAAAACCAATATAGTTTCATTCAGATGCACAATAGGAGACATATCCCTAGATACTAAAATGATTGAAAAAAAACAAATTCCAAATTTTGGGGCTATTTATTGATTGTGGACTAAAATTCAATGCTCATATAAACAACCTCAATAAAAAGTTATCCTCTGGTTGCTATGCCGTCAAAATGGCATCAAATGAGTTGGGATATTCAGCTGCAAAAGCAGTTTATTATGCTTTAATAGACTCTCAACTAAGGTATGGCATTCCATTTTGGGGAGCATGTAATAGTTCCTCTCTACAAAGTGTCTTTGTTCAACAAAAACGTGCTCTGAGAAGCCTATGCAAACTAAGACTTCGAGACTCATGCAGACTTCACTTCAAAAATAACAAAATACTGACTGTCATATCCATATATATAATGGAAACAGTATGCCTTATACACAAACACAAATCTAATTTCAACAGAGTAAACACTTATTCTACCCGACAAAATCAGCATTTAAAACTACCAATTCCTTCCTCTTCTCTTGTGAAAGATTCATTGATATATAATGGATGCAAGATATTCAACCACTTGCCAGAAAATATAAAAGGAGTGGTATCTGGTGTTATTTTTAGAAAAGAAGTCAAGGCATTGCTTTCTGATAGACCCTATTACAGTTTAGAGGAATTTTTCAACGATCGTACTATTTTATAGATAGAGGGAACTCAACTTTTATATAATTTTAACTTCCTACTTTATATTTAATTTTAACGTGTCTTATTAGTTTTTATTGGGCGTTTCAAATTGTGATCTTACATTTCATAGATATAAGATATCCTACTTTTTATTTGATTTTAACCTGTCTAATTGGTTTTTGTATTGTATTTTTTTGACGATTTGTGTTTTTTTTACAGATTAACAGTTAGTGATTCAACCATTTTAACATTTTATTCTTTTACATTATTATATTAGGTGTGTGTGTACTGTTTATTTATTGACCTTTTTGTTACTTTAAAGCTGACTCCACACTGTCTCCTCTGTAATAATTATTATGATGGTAGTTATGATCTAACACATGCTTTGTCAATGAGATTATGATTCTTTCGACAATAAAGTATATTTTGATTGATTGATTGATTGACTAACTTCCTGAATTGGTAGTCATTCATATTGGCAGATCTTATGTACAGAGGTAAATGATTGTACATTTTCCCACCATTGAAAAATATTGGAGTCTCTGGTGATTTTATATATATATATATAAACATCACCAGAGACTATATATATATATATAATATAATAATATATATATATATATATATATATATAAATATATATATATATATATATATAAATATATATATATATATATATCACAATAACTTAGTCTCTGATACAACACAAATTAAACATGGTTGTATCTCAGGGTTCAGTACTGGGGCCACTGCCCATAGAACACACGACATCCATTGGACGTCCATTTTAGGTCCATCTCAAGTCCAAACGTCCATGGACATTGAATGAATGTTCATTGTACGTGTGAACATGGACGTCCATTGGATGTTAAAAATGTTCGTCCATTGTACATCCATTCAATGTCCAAAAATATTTATATGAATTTTAGTTTGATCCCTATAGGAATCTTATTTTTATTTCAAATGAAATTCGTAAGTATCATCAATCACTGTATTCTTTTCGGGATATGAAATATTTTCGAAATTCGCGGGCAATTTTTTGGGTCGTTGCGAGCGCCGCGAACGTTTAGTGGAACGTGCCACGTGCCTGTGTTGTTGAGAAATGTGAGGTTAATGCTTCGCGTCTTTGCTCTCCATTTATGACTCCGTTTCGTTCGTTCATCGATGGTAATAAACAAGTATACTTTTCATTAATGATTAATATGGGTTCCAAAAACCTTTGGAATAAATATTATAAGATAGTGCGACTGATGCATGGTGGTGAATTTCAGATGAAAATGAGTGTGCTGCAGGTTTCAACAGAAATGCAACCTATTTACAGATATCTTGGAAGCAAGAAATAAAACAAAAGTGGCTGAATACAGCAGTGATCTGAATGATGATGATCCATAGTCTAGAAAATATAGAAAGAAGAAAGTGAGGCCGATGAAACAAATGAAAATTACCTCCTACAATGAAAAAAAAAAGGATTGAGTCCCTCTCAAGTGTCTCCTGTCAATAGTGAAATAAATGAAGGTGTATAATTTTCCAAGTAGTATTGGAGTAATGATCATATATAACAACCTCAAACTTGGCAAATCTTTCCTGTACGTACTCTGAAGCGAAGTTTTATTCCTTTTTGTTGATTATTCATTTTTCAGTCAAATAAGATTTGAAAAACTGGAGGAGGGAACACATATGAGTTGATGAAAAGGTGTTCATCCCGACTTATAAGCAAAGGTCTCGCATCTCAATATATTTACCACGTCGAAAATGAAACAATCATTAAAGAATTTGAAAAGGGCGACTTCCTGATCAGTGGGTGGAACAAAAGATATATTGTTGATTATTATTGCATATATACATGCATACAGGTGCTGCAGAACAGGCATATGAAAAAACGAACAAAAAAGAAATAGACGAGGCAAATATGAAATGGTTAAGGAGAGCAAATGAAAGGAAATGAATCGTTCTCAGAATATTTTTATTTATTTATACTTTTGACCAGTGTTGTTATTCTTTTGTTTCATTATACATTTTTTGTATCTACTTATATTTATGTTGTTATTTGATGAATTCCTTTGGTGGATAATGTGTCAACAGTTAGTTTTTGAAAGTGTCGTCAATTTTGTGCAAGATATAAAAGAATGAAACTAGAGAGTTCTAGTAGCTCAATTTTGGTTGTATCAATTTCTAGTTGGATTTCAAACTTTGAAATGTGAGAAGACAAATTTCATTGAAATCTATTATTTATGGAATTGTATAGTGATAATGGTTCATAAGTTTGATAGGTTCAAGATAAACAACTTCTGTTACCATTTTTCGTGAATGTGTTAGTTTTTGGAATAGAAATTATAATTTTGAATTAAAAAATGTATATTTCCAAAATTATTGATTTTACGAAAAATTACCTATCAAAGAATATTTATCCTGATATGCCATGCTCGTAAACATTTTAATTAAGATCCAGAACACTAAGGAATTTTGGGTTCTAACAATCAAATGTCAACTGTCTGATATGCAATATAATTTACACAGGGTGTTGAAATATTGGGCAATACTTGCTACCCTTTAATTCCTTTTTGTATGACTTTATCGAGAAGTCTTTGTGTTTTAAAAATCTAAAAGGGGCACACAGGAACAAGTATGTATAGAACTTGTGTTAGTTTTACCTTTACAATATGTTTCCAAAGTATTGTCCATTATTTACAAGACACCTTGTATAGTCTGTATCCTCTGGATTCATTTTGGATATACAATGGATGTACATTGGACGACCACAGTGGTTGTTATTTGGATATGTTCTGGAAATCCATTTTACCAAATATGGACATACAATGGATGCCCAAAATACGCACAATGTACATCCATTGGACGTTATCTGGGCTTTAATTGTACGTCCAAAGTGGGGTCCTGGCTGTCCATTGAACGTCCATTGAATGTACATTGGACTAATTCTGGACATCCAGTGGATGTCTTGAACATCCATATTCAACGTCCATTGTTCATCCATTGTACGTACATGTGCTGTGTGGGTGTTGTTCATAATTTATCTAAATGACTTGCCAACATTCTTAGATACTGCAGATGTCTTCATGTATGAAGATGACTCGACCTTTTTAATTAGAGACTTAGAAGAAATAGATAGAATGTCAGGTGAGACACTGCCACGAGTTATCACATATTATCCTTAACCCTGAACTAGTATTGTTGGGTCACTTTTGACCCCTAGCGTATTTAGGCGCATATATTTAGATAACTAAACGCAATACATTTTCGAGACTGCAGGTATTCCTCGAGGGTTTGACGTACTTGCGAGTGTAGTGTTCACGCGTTAGTTGCCGTTTGCTCTCTGCCCGGTACGCACCGTTTGGGTAAAATTTGACCCAACGATACTAGTTGTGTGCCCCGTATAGCCGGTATAAACAGTCATGTTTTGTTGAACTTTGCAGTTAGAAATTTGAAAATGTCCAGAAAATCATTCATTAAAAACTTGGGCCTGTATTTAATTGAGGAACATATGAGACGACGATATGAAAATCAACATCTACCTAGGGAGTTACGGCAAAAAATTAAAAACTTTCTAAAAATTCAAGAGCCCGTAGTCGAGCGAGACGAGCCGCCACTGAAAAGACGACGATGTAAAGAGTGTCCATCTACAATTGACAAAAAATATTCTACATATTGTACAACATGCAAGAAAACGTTTTGTAAGCATCATTTGCATCAACAAAATTTTTGTAATGAATGTAAAGATTTACATAATTAGTTTTATAGTCTCCTTATTGGTTCCTGAAAAGCCCTCGTTAGAATTTTTTTTTGGCATTTTTGTAATGTTTTTTTCATTGTCCGAGTTTGTTTATGTCATGTTTTTTCTAATCGCACATATTTTAATCGTGTTTATGACAAAAGAAAAATCATTTGACTAAAAATATTGAACGATGTTTTTTTTCATGTATATTTTTTATGTTCGTGTTTATGTATGAAAATTTGAATAAATTTTGAGTTTATTTCATTTGTAGGTTTGTTTCCTTTAAAATAACAAATTTCAATACAATTGGCCAAAAAAAGTTCAACCTCCCCTCTTAAATTAGGGCTGGGTCAAAATTGACCCAAGAATACCAGTTGTGTAGCCTGGATATCACCATACTAGTTCAGGGTTAAACAAAAATAAAAACATAGAAATAACTTTAACAAAAAACAGAGATACTGTAGGTGACTCGTCAGTAAAGATACTAGGTTTTCAGATAGATCTGGACTGGAAAGAACATATCCAGGAACTGCAGAAAAAGTTATCAAAAAGCCAATTTTTATTAAGAAATCTCAGAGAGATGGTATCGGTAGAGGTACTGAAGACGGTGTACTACGGTATAGTTCACTGTCATTTAATTTATGGCGTGTTACTAAGGGGCACAAGCTCAACATGCCAACAACTACTGATAAGTCAAAAAAAATAGAACTATGGCTAAGGTGGGTCAGAGGGAACATGCAAAACCCTTATTTATTCAAATGCAAATCTTGACAATTCCATATGTATATAAATTATAGAAGCGATCCTATGGATACACAAAAATAAGAATATTACAGGGCTTGAAACAATACTCGAAACAAAGATCTATATAGACTGCCTCGAGTGAACTTTACCAAAACAATGAAGCAGACAGAATATTTGCCAATCAAATTGTATAACCGTATTCCAGTGGATTGGAAGACCTAGTCTACTAAAAAATTTAAACACTATTTGAAAAAATCGCTGCTTGTACACCCACTTTATAATATCGAAGATGGTTTTTCTCATGAATGGATATAACATGCCTGTTCATCAACATAGTTTAGTTTTAGTTGAAATATACATGCTCTTTTTTTCTTTTTATATATACAATATGGATATAATGTGCTAGCTTACATAAAATCTTTTATTTTACATGTACATATTTTGGGTGCTAGTATTATTCTCGTTTAGCTATAGTTTTGACGTACCTACACAATCATGTTGTTAACTTGTCTCATAAACATTCTTGTAAACTTTGAAGGTCAATAAAAATCAATGTCAATGTTAAAAAAGTGTCACCGGTTCCCAATAAAAACGCGGACACAAGCAGCGAAAAACCTTCCTGCGTTCTCGTGAGGTTTGGCAATGTTGCCGCCGATAACAAAGTCCTGGGGAATCGAAGATTTTTGAAGTCAAGCGGTATCTCTGTCCAGGAAGATCTAACCAAGAGGAGGGTGTTATGGATGAAAACATCTCTGGAAAAATTCTCAAGAAAAGACGTTTGGAGCTTCAATGGAAACATATTTGTAAAAACTGATAGTGTAGTGCATCGAATAAAAGACGAAAACCACTCGAAGGAACTTTGTGGGAACTAACATTGAACCGTATTAATTTTACTTTTTGATAATTCTATGCTTTAGTTAAGTCTATTCAAAAAGGGGGTTTTTAATAAGATTTTCTTTTTCTCTCTTTTTTTCTATTTTTGGTTCTTGCACTTCAATTATGTAATGTGCGATACGATATATTAGCAAAAGTATTGCCCAATATTTCAACACCCTGTATAAATTAAATTTCATATCAGAAAGTTGACATTTGATTGTTAAAACCCAGAATTCCTTAGTGTTATGGATCTTAATTGAAATGTTTACGAGCATAGCATATCAGGATAAATATTCTTTAAAAATTAATTTTTGTAAAATCAATCATTTTGGAAATATAATTTTTTTAATTCAAAATTATAATTTATATTCCAAAAACTAACACATTCACAAAAAATGGTAACAGAAGTTGTTTATTTCGATCCTATCAAACTTATGAACAATTTTCTCTATACAATTCCATGTTTATGTGAAGTTAGCCACACTTTCCCAGCCACGGTTTCTGACGTGTAGACTGTCGACTGTGGGATAGCGTGTTTTTACTCACATTGTTGCCAGATTGATCAAATAAAATCTGAATTCGATAAAACAAACCCAGCCACACTTTCTAATTGAATGTGCAGGTATAGTATCCATCCTTTGAACTCACCATGGATTTGCTTCAAAAGATAACCCCTTGCGAATGAGTGGGTTGCGCTGCAGCGAAAATAAAAAACCATTGGAAAGAGGGCAACAAAAATGAATGCAAGAAGCACTATATGCATTTTTTGGACGTTCGTAAATATGAGAAACAAAATTATCGGGCTGAAGAATAGTCTAGAAAGAGTCGGCGGGCTGCCACGAAACGGAAAATACTAGGGTAAACAATCATCAAAATACAAGGAACACAATAAATGGATTTCTTTAGAGCCGTTTATAACAGCGATTTTTTTAAAATAATTTCTTGGATTTTATAAATTCAAAAAAAGTCGCGCTGCCAAAAAAATAAAAATACCATTGAGAAGAGGACATCAATATGCATAGAAGGTATTCAATGGCTTTCTTTGGACGACCGTTTATAACAGAGAACAAAATTAAAATAATTTCTCGAACTATAATAAGTCAGGAAAGAGTCGCGCTGGCACGAAATCAAAAATACCATTGGACAGGGGACATCAAAATGCATAGAACACGATGGAAGGATTCCTTTGGACAGCCGTTTATAACAGATAAAAAAATTAAAATAATTTCTCGGACCATAACCTCATCAACTCCTCTTTTGAAACTTGTAGAGTTCCCAGTGATATCAAAGTATCCACAATAGTACCAATTCCTAAGGTAAAAAATTCCAACGATGCTAAAGACCTGCGACCAATCAATATGCTACCTTCAATAGAGAAAATATTAGAGAAAGCTGTATATGAGCAAATTTTGGATTTTCTGGACCAGAACGGAGTAATCAATAGTGTGCAGTCGGGTTTCCGTGCTGGGCACAATTGTGAAACAGATTTACAGTGTGTGCTTGATGATTTCAAAAATAACTCAGATAAACATTTAATGACAGGAGTAGTTTTCCTTGACCTGCAAAGAGCTTTTGGAACTGTTGACAGGGGTAGGTTGGTAAAAAATTTTTAAAGTATTGGTATTGTAACACCCTGTAGGTGTTATTTTATTGTTGTTTTTTTTTTCTGGCCTTAATGAAAGTACTTATCTATTTTTCTGGAAATTATGAGCTTGAAATTTTATTATTGTAAGAAATACTGGAAGAGCTCATATCTTAGTCAATTAGAAATTTTCTTTCCTTTCATTGAAATAATATTCATAAAAGTTGTTGAATTTATTATAAGTGAAATATTTCTCTTTATGGTGCTTACTGGAAGTCAACCATCAATCTTCGATGGGAGATTGAAAAATAATCAATTATCGGTTTGGAGTTTAATTGTTTATTTAAGTTCGGACGTTGTGTTAAGATTTCTTCACACAGTTAGGTGTTATGGTCTAATTGCCGTTGTGCTGAAATAACAAGAATTATTCGGGGAAATACTTCATCTAGAAAAATCACGCAATAGGATTTGAATATGCAAAAGTACCACTTAAATGAAAGTCCAATAAGGGATTTAAAAAAGGGGACTACGCCTTGACGCTAACTTGAAGCGAAAAAAAAAAGGAGATGAAATGAAGAATTCGGTCTACGGGCTTCACCCGAACAGACGTGCTAGGCACGGGCGAAGTGGTTCGGTACCACATGTGAACCACATGTACAAAAATCGTTCGTATTTATGCAGGTGTATTACCTGTTCTGATATTGACGCCAATGCACAAAAAGTTTTATTAAAATTAGGGAATTATCGGTAAACATAAAATATGGGGGTTTTACGGGAAATATATGGATTTTATTTGTTTTAAAAATATAAGTATGAGCTCTTTTATTGAAATAAATATGGTGTTGATCGATGTTTTCAAATTTATGGTTTCAATCTTTGGTTGAAGCTAGATATGGTTTTACTTGTTCATTTTATTATTGTTTTTCGATGAAAAAAAAATTATTTTTACGTTGTTATTTTATTTCATATTTAGAAAAATTTTATTTGAGGAGAAAAATACTATTTGATTCATTGGAAAAGAGAAGTTGTTCAAAAGAAGACCTCGCATGTAAGCCGAGGCCGAATTTTTTGTCCTGAAGGACAGGTGACTAAAATTAATCAGTGCCTTACAAGAATTTTTCAAAATCTGGTGAATTGAATTATTTTCAAAATTTGTGGAATGTGTCGAAAAATCTATTTTTGGCCATTCCGCTGGTGACAGCTGCCCGTATAATATTCAAAATATGATATGTATTTTTTTGGTCTTATTAGAAACAAAAAAAAACAGATAGTGTGGCTATATGGGACATCAGAGAAAGATATGGTTAGTAAGTATGAATATTTCTTTTCAAAGGTATTGAAAAAATGGTAAAACTGTCGATAGACAGGCTCTCCATTATAAATGATGACATCAGCGGGATATTTTTTTTATGAAGATCATTGTTATTCATTTTTACTGAAGTGGCTAGTATCACAGGGGTGACAGCGTCGAGAAAGTTATGAAAAGATAAATTTCTCCTTGTCAGGTAAAGTTAAAGGTATTATCATTTTTTTTTTATATAAAACAGGGAAATGGGTCTAAAGCCAATTTAGCTCTGTTACATTTGGTGACAGCGGTGGGATGTTTGGATAACTTCTCAGAGAAAAACGGTGGGATAATTTGGGTAACTTTTCAGAGAAAAAACGGCGGGATGTTTGGATAACTTTTCAGAGGAAAACGGTGGGAAAATTTGGGTAACTTTTCAGAGAAAAAACGGCGGGATATGTTTGAATAACTTTTAAAGAAAAACGGTGTGATAATTTGTGTAACTTTTTACAGAAAAATGGCGGATCATTTGGATAACTTTTTAGAGAAAAAACGGCGGGATTGTTTGAATAACTTCTGAGAGAAATATGGTTGATTTTTTTGTTTTGTAGCAATTGATTATATTTGTGGTTATATATTTTTTATATATGTGCATATTGAGTTCACCCTATATACTAACCCAAGACATTTTGCAATGATATTGAAGGAGCCATCAATGGAAGCGGAGAAACTATAGGAGAAGAAGAAAAATTTAAATTTTTTTTGTAAAATTAATTGTTGATAAAAAAATTTTTATTTTTAAAGGTAATTTTGAAAGATATTTTTTTCTGGAAGCACTATTTGGTTTTTCGAATGAAAGTAAGGAAAAAAAAATGATTTGATTAGTAGCTGAAAAAATAATAGGAAAAATGAAAAAGTTTAATTGAATGTTTAAAACAGAATAATGATAGGAAATGAAAAGTTTAGATATCAGTTTTGTTACATTCAAGTAATTGAAAATGAATTTTTGGATAAATATCTTTGGTTTTCATTTGAGAAATTATTAAAGTATTAGGGATTTTATATTTCAGGTCTTGGGGAGTTATTTTGTTTTAGGATTTTGTTGTTTACAGGCGATTTTGGAGATACATTGTACAGTGGAGAAAGAAGACTCCTTTTGGGAATTTTGTGGAAAAAATGTTTTTTTTCAGGATTGAGATAAGGACTTATTTTTGGAAAAATGGTTGAGACACACGTTAGCCCGAATAAAAATGATTTTTTTGGAAATTTAGAGTATTTATGAAAAATTTAAATATGGGGAAAATTTTCAGGCTTAGATGGCTAATAATTTTGTGAAGAGTTATGAAAGTTGTGTGGAATAACGACCGTATTGAGGAGAAAGTGAGCCCCTCAATTTGCCTGTGTTGGAGATTTTGGCAGCCGGAAGAAGCTGTCGTGGATTTTTTTCATTTTGCTTTGGCTCTGATCAAGGACGATTTTAAAGAAATAGGAGGTCGAGCGAAGGACCAGAGATGATGAAGTTTCAGAAGGTCGGGGTAGGACCATTTTGGAGAATTAGGAGGTCGAGCGAAGGACCATAGAAGACGATGTTACTTCAATAGGTCGAGGTGGACCGCAATTGGAAGTAAGAGAAGGTCGAGCGAAGGACCAGAGATGATGTTAGGAGGTCGAGGTAGGACCATTTCGGAGAATTATGAGGTCGAGCGAAGGACCAGAGGAGACGATTTTACTTTGATAGGTCGAGGTAGGACCGAATTGGAAGTATAGAGAAGGTCGAGCGAAGGACCGAGATGCTGTTTTAGAAGGTCGAGGTAGGACCATTTTGAAGAATTATGAGGTCGAGCGAAGGACCAGAGAAGACGATGTTACTTTAATAGGTCGAGGTAGGACCGTAATTGGAAGTATAGAGAAGGTCGAGCGGAGGACCAGAGATTATGTTGTTTTAGAAGGTCGAGGTAGGACCATTTTGGAGAATTAGGAGATCGAGTGTAGGACCAGAGATTATGTTGTTTTAGAAGGTCGAGGTAGGACCATTTCGGAGAATTAGGAGGTCGAGCGAAGGACCAGAAAAGATGATGATACTCTAATAGGTCGAGGTAGGACCATATTGGGAGATTTTTGGGAGAAATAGGAGTCTCTATAGAAAAGGGGCGTGGTCAGCTGATAGTAGCTGATGAGATATTGTTTGAGGGCGATCTGAGGTGGACCCTTTGATATGTTTTTGTGGGGTGGTAGTTCCTACAGTGAATTGGCGTTATTTTGTGCGATTTTTCTTTTGTTTGGGCGATGTAAGAGCGCTCGTTGAGGTGATTTTGGTGTGCCGTCGAAGGACGATGGTCCTTAGCAATTGGATTTGTAGCCAGATTGAGTTCTGAGCGTATTTTTTAGTTGGTGATTTTTGTGCGTTTGTGCATATTTTTTGGGCGATTTTTGCGCTTTTGATGCGTTTTATGCGTTTGGCTCTGTAGGAGGGGCCGCAGAATACTCCTACCAGGGTTGATTGGACTCCAGCTGGTGAGTAAAAGTCTCACAACTTGGAAGTCCTGTCTTTATTTTCTTTCTTTTTTCATTCTTGCTCTGTAGGGGGGGCTTAAGAATACTTCTACCAGGGTTGATTGGACTCCAGCTGGTGAGTAAAAATCTCACAACGTGGAAGTCTCGTTCTTTTTTTGTCTATCCTTTTCTTTTCCTTATGGCTCTGCAGAGGGGGCTTAAGAATTTTTCTGTCGGGGCGTGGTACCATTCGGTAGGTAAAAGTCCCACAATTGATGCCTATGCATTTGGTCAAGGGTATGTGACCAGAATTGTTTGTTCTAGAAATAGGAGGCTCTAGGTGAAAAAGGCAAATGTGTTTTTAGTGAAGGTCTGGAAGAGGACCATATAGGGAGTTTTGTAGCCTGCTAGGTAAAGCAGATGAGTTTTGGGAAGGGGTCGGAGTTGGACCAAGCAGGAATGAATTTTGATCTGCTAGAGGAACAGCTGTGATTGGGGGAGGCTGGGAAAGACCGTAAGCGAAGTTGGTGGTGGACTGTAGTCCCTACTAGGTTGGATCTATAGGTCATATTTCAGGTAAAATTGTATGAGCGTTATTTTACCGTTTTTTTTTTTGGTGGTATATTGGTTTTTTTTGTGATTTTCGGGTGTTGCACGACGTGCATTTTGTAGATTTTTTTTTCTGTGCCATTGGATGCCATTTATGTTTTTGGCTCTGTAGGAGGGGCCGCAGAATACTTCTACCAGGGGAAAGGACACCAGCTGGCGGAGTAAAAGTCCCGCGACTCGGGAGTCCTACTATATTATTGGATATGTATGTGTGTATATAAGAATAATGTATTTTTTGAAGAATGGTTGTGAAAGGTGAAGAAGGATTATGTGGTTTAGAAGGAAAGATTCTGAACTTATTTTTTCGGTAAGAAATATTTGTGGGAAATCAAAAGGATTTTTTTTTTTGGGGGGGCCAATTGTTGGATTTCTTTGTTTGTTCGGTTTTGATCCATAGGATTATGGATTGTAGAGATAGGCAATGATATTCTTGTACGCAAAGAATTTGTATGACTGTCCTAACTGAATTGCCTTACATTTTGGTATGGTTAAGGAAGTGCCCAGGAATGCGCAAATCTGAGCCAGAGAATTGAATTTGGATATTCACACAATTTCACTGTGGTTGTAGGAAGAATACTGTGGATACAGCTATGCTCGAGAAAGTAGTTTTTTATTTGAAAAAGCCAGAAAATTTTATAATTTTTAGAAATGAAAAAGGGTTGGATTACAGGGGAAGCTTTATAAGTTTAGGGAATCGAAAATATAGGGTGGTTCAATAATTTTGATAAAAACAAAATATTTAGCTACCATAGCAGTTCAATAATTTTATTGTACCGGGATGGTTCAATAATTCCGGGGGATGGAAAGTTCAGTTATGAGGGCAGTTTGAGAATTTGTTGAATATAAAACGATACATTTACCCTTGCAGAGGAGGGAAATGAATCTTTCTGCCAGGCCGGTGCGCTAGCTGGGGGGTAAGAGTCCCGCCGAACACTGCCCCTTTGGGGGGTATGGTTTACTAAGCCATATGATAGGTCCAGGAGTGAGGCAATGGCCCTCCTGACCGTTGGGAGAATATGATGAAGACTCTGCAAAAGCAGCTTATGATCAGTTTTGAATACAAGGGTACTGGAAATACCTTGAGATACGCAGTAGCGTACGAAAAAGGACTCAGGTAATGAGTTCAATTGAAAAGGCGATATGGAGATGGAGCGTCAAAAGATATGTTTTGCTAATTGCACGATAATTTTAACGGGATATTTTTTTCTAAACTAAGGGTAATTTTGTACCCGAAATGACAAAGTCAAGCTGGTGTGTTGAAAATATAAACAGGATGTTCATAAAATCAGATGTGGAATCATCTGCGACTGAAAGATAAACTTTCTATCAATATTCAATTGAGAATGTTTCCCTTTTCATCAAGCTGGTGATTTCGTGTATAACACAAATAAGTGTTATGTGCAAATAGATAGATTTTCGCGAAGAGAGAAAAATGCTGAAAATGATTAATTGATTTTATTAAATTTTGAAGGGAGGAAGTACCTTTAAACTTCCACGGAATTGGTAGGAAAAAATTGATTGGCTATCTGCTAAGGTCACGGATAGGTAATCAATTGAATAGGGTTATATGTTGATATTTTTTTTTGCAATTTATTGTTTTATTTTATTTTGATTTGATGTACTTAATATTTATTTCTGGTGAAAAAATATATTTTTCTTTTAATTTTACGGAAACGCCACCTTGACTGGATGAAAAATGTGGAATTGGGTGTTAATAAGGATTTGATAAAATGTTGTAATGTAAGAATTTTAATGGGATAAATGGTATTTTTTTTGATATAATGATTATTGTTTCACAATTTTTATTGTAATGTAGTGGATTACGATTGAAAATGGACTATATTTATGATAGGATATAATTTTTTATTTTGTAATGGACTATTTTTTGTTTTGTTTTGTTGAAGGACTTGATTTTAATATCATTAGTGCGCGATTCGGGTTAATAAGTGAATTGAAAGACTATGGGGATGGAGTATGCAGATGGGAAGTTTCTGGAAATGGTAGGCAGAGCAGTCGACAGCATGGTAACTTTTCCTCTCCTGTATTTAGGCCAAAGTAATTTAGACAGATTGGAAGCAGCGGACGAGATGGTGTAATTATTGACAGGGTTTATTAGAAGTAGCTGATGTTAGCAGCTAGCAAAAGGTGTTGGCAGTAAGTAAGCTAGGTGTCCTAGTATGAGCTAGAGTTCAGCTCAAAGGATAGAAGCAGAACAGTTGAATACATGAAATGAGGCTGTTGTAAATAAAGAACGATAAAAAAGCAGAGGCGGTCTTGCCAAAAGGTTAATTAAATGGTATTCGCATTATTAAACCTTTGAAAATGCCTCAGTTGATTCGATCCTGTAGTTAGTTAAGCAGGTCGAACTTATCCAGTATACCAGTAGCGAGATTTTGAAACCCTAATCGACTTGTTCCAGTTTTCCAGCAGCGAGATTCAGAAACACTAGTTGTTTGTTCTAGTGTTCCAGCAACAAGTATTCTGTCTTTGGGCCTTATGAGAGAAAGTTACCTTTCAGCATCACTTACAGCGACCTTAGGGATAGTGCCGCCGAGCAATCGGGAGTGTGTGAAACAAAAAGGCAATTTTCAACCAAAATGAACGGGTCCGCACTCAAAAAAAAATTGTGTTTAGATTGTAGGCTGTACTTAGAGTTAAGTTTGATAGAAATTTGACCTCCGAAAAATTGAACACGTCCGTATTAAAAAATTTGGCCTATAATTGTTGGCCAATAATAGACATTTTTTAATTTTGGAAATTTAACTTTGAAATATATCGGACCCGATCAATAATTTTTGTAATTTGGGAAAAAGTAATGGCAGGTGTAGCCAATACTTTTTTTAATGGAGGGAGTATTGTAACACCCTGTAGGTGTTATGTTATTGTTGTTTTTTTTTTCTGGCCTTAATGAAAGTACTTATCTATTTTTATGGAAATTATGAGTTTGAAATTTTATTATTGTAAGAAATACTGGAAGAGCTCATATCTTAGTCAATTAGAAATTTTCTTTTCTTTCACTGAAATAATATTCATTAAAATTGTTGAATTTATTATAAGTGAAATAATAATAATAATAATAATAATAATAATAATAATAATAATAATAAGATGCTATCGGTATGGAATTCGGATGGATAAATGTGCACTGGTTCATCTCAGAAGAGGACGATGCGAGGATTACGGAGAGGACGCGCAGCTGGTAGATGGAAGCATCCTCCGCCATCTGGATGCCGGAGAGGCGTATACCTACCTAGGAGTGCAACAACGTTGCACCCAAGAGGTAGTGGCGGTTAAAACGCCTCCGCGGCAAGTATCAGCAGAAACCCGGCAGATCTGGTCATCAGAACTGTCGGGCATGAACAAAGTTTCGCCACCAACATGCTTGCCGTTCCAATACTAATCTACTCCTTTGGGGTCATGAAGTGGACCCTGGAAGAGCTGCGTGCA
>JAFIRS010005761.1:0-49907 GCA_018342105.1 Gonioctena quinquepunctata | reverse complement strand
CAAGTTATTGCCATTTGTAATCTGAATCTCAAAAAATGCGCTAAAGCCTAAGAAATTGACTGGACAAAAGTTGGTTGAGTAAAATCGTGAATGGTTCCGAAGTTGAATTTTTCTGTGGGCCTATGCACCACGCTATTTCGACAGAAGTCAAAAACTATTCCAGATAAGTCTAAAAAACCCGAGTGCGTTATATCGAAAATTTAGTGGCAAATCCAATAATATTACAAACATGGGGGATTGCTATATAAAAAACAGAACTCAGTTGTGTATCTCATTAATAAACCGTTTAAAAAAATCAAGTCGATAGCTTGATTAGAAAGAAATTATGGAGCTGGCACACACCCCAGGGTTACCCTGTATAATTGAAATTATGATCTTTTCGTATGTCTTCACTTTCTCCAATCCATGAGTAGTATTGATAATATTTTTTCGATGCCACAACCCACCGAACAAGACTTCCTCTAAATCATTTACATTTTATTCGATGGTATCAAAAATAATATGAAACTGGAATTCTGACCATTATATTTTTCACGAAGGTGCTTCAACCACCCAATCAACACAAGTAAAAGATGTACAGGAAACCAATCTGATACATAAATATTTTTAATAATTACCTCTACTGAGTGGAGATAGCATGTGATACTGGGAGCTGGCTCCACCCGCGGATTCGCCAAAAATGGTTATACTCTCGGCGTCTCCACCAAATTTTGCTATATTTTTCTTGGTCCATTTCAAAGCTAGATTTTGATCTTTTAGGCCGTTGTTGCCAGAAACTACTTCGTCTCCGGTACTAAGAAAACCCAGGGCACCTGTGAAAATGAAATTACATTGTGGGTGTAGTACAGTATCGATTATTTTACTTGAATATATATTGTTGGAGGTGATTTCAGTATAATCAAAGCATGAGGGTTTTAGGAAGAAACCCAAACAACGATTTGAACTAAACCTTTTGCACTGTGTTTTCTCTCATCGGTTGTTGAACTCGAAAGAATGGTTGCGTTCGTTTTTATTCGAAAAGAATACCTCAAGCATATCCTGAATTTTGGCGATTCCATAGAAATGCTACCTATTGCGGATGTCACCACTTTAAGTGTTTCCAAAAATAGTGGTTCATTTCCGGATATATCATGTTATATTTTGTAGAGTGAATCAGGAAGAACTCAGCAGCACAAGCGAAAAAAATATCTTTTGGTATGAACAATTATCCATTCATGATGGATTCACTGTATGATAGATGAAACTTTCATCAATTTAGTTGATAAATAACAAGGATATCAGATGTCATATGCAGTGAAACTCGTAATTTTCCAGTATTATTTTTTCCGTCTACCATTTAAATTGCAGAAAAAAGTTATAAATTTACGAATTAACGTCGAATTTCATCAGTAAAAGTTGAGGAAATATTTTTCCGATTTTTTTCCCGAGCGAAGTTTGTATTCAACATATATAATATAAATATATATATATATATATTGTTATGATAGGAAATGTTTATCAATAGAATTAAAAAAAAAGTCAGATAATTAAACTGATACATCACATGAATAGCAGGTATTTACGTTATCGTGGTTTTATGCTATGTTTACTTTGCAATTTTCTGTACATTTTGCTGTTATTAACCTTGCGCCACTCTCTAGTCAACGCAGAGATCTCAGAAGTATAGCATTGGAATATTTTTTTTTATTATAGGCAAGTTGCCAGCAATTTATTTCATTTGAACAACCTTAAAAAGGAAACAAAAATCAAAATATATGAACAAAATCTAGATCACAACTAGACTAAGATGATACTAAATTTACAACATCCTGTACAGGAAAAATCAAACTTGAAATGAGTATTCTCATAAAATTAATAAAATGCGAAATTTGGAAGGCAGAAAAATGTCATAGATGACAGGTTTCAATGTCAGAAAACACTAATTTCAAAGTGTCTTTCCGAAAGAAATGATTCTAACTCTTTCCATCTTTGCAAAGTGAGATTGCTTCTTGAAAATGTTGTGCATTTCTTCCTGTCTTCCTGATGATCGTGGAAGCGTGAAATAGATTTTCGTCGACAAAAATATATTGAAGACCTAGTGAATGCGATGTCTTTCCTGCGTCAATGTTACGAATGATTTCTGGTGAGTTCCCTCTTTTGGAAAACATTCATCTTTGCCTCATTCATCTTCATAAGTTCTCAATTAAGACTGGAATAGAAAATCAAATAACTATCTGAATGAAAATGCAAATTTTCAATTTAAGATTTTTTCTTTTGAGTTAGGGCCTTTTCAGAATATCTATCAGATGTAGTTCAATGTCCAGCGTGGCTTTAGCCGGGAAAGTAGTTGTTTTCTGTTAGACATTCACAAAAAATAACTTCATTTTAATCGTGGATTTTTCAATTGACAGAAACATCTTTCTGTCAATATTCAATTGAGAATGTTTCCTTTTTCGACATGAATACCCAACAAGAGGTCATCTTGACGATGGAAGATAGTGACTTAAGTTTATCTTTCGGTCGCAGATGATTCCACATCTGATTTTATGAAAATCCTGTTTATATTTTCAACAAATCAATCTATCATACCCCATGACAGGTTTTGATGTCAGAAAACAATAATTTCAAAGTGTCTCTCCAAAAGAAATGATTCTAACTTTTTCCATCTTTGCAGAGTGAGATTGCTTCTTGAAAATGTGTTTCCCATTTCTTCCGGTCTTCCTGATGATCGTGGAAGCGTGAAATAGATTTTCGTCGACAAAAATGTATTGAAGACCTAGTGAATGCGATGTCTCTCCTGCGTCAATGTCACGAATGATTTCTGGTGAGTACTCTCTTTTGGAAAACATTTTCCTTTGCCTCATTCATCTTCATGAGTTCTTAATTGAGACTGGAATAGAAAATCAAATAACTATCTGAATGAAAATGCAAATTTTCAATTTAAGATTTTTTCTTTTGAGTTAGGGCCTCTTCAGAATACCTATCAGATGTAGTTCAATGTCCAGCGTGGCTTTAGCCGGGAAAGTAGTTGTTTTCTGTAAGACATTCACAAAAAATAACTTCATTTTAATCGTGGATTTTTCAATTCACAGAAAAATATTTCTATCAATATTCAATTCAGAATGTTTCCCTTTTCAACATGAATACCCCACAATAGGTTATCTTGACGATGGAAGATAGTGACTAAAGTTTATCTTTCGGTCGCAGATGATTCCACATCTGATTTTATGAACATCCTGTTTATATTTCCAACAAATCAACCATATACCTGTTGCGTAGTTGAGTATCATTTGCTTTCTTCGAATTTCAATGGCATTACAGTTATCTCGACCTGTAAACTAGCTACTAGCTTATCGACTTAGCTCCCTCTTAGGGTTCAGGAAGCAGGAGGATCCAGATACGCCGGCACCACGCGCTAGGCAATCCCAGCTACCGAATCATTTCAGCCACGGTAGGGCCACCTGATGAAACATCAATGATTGAACATGAAACTTTGATGTTTCTGAATGTCGTCCCACATCTCCGTGACTTGATCTTCCCCCAAATTGAACAAGTCACACGAAACCTATTAGGCTGGACATGTGTGACAATTCCCGCCTCGATAGGTTTTCAGTTACATTTCAAACCCATCTTCACTGTCAACAATCTAAATTAATGTTGAAGGAGTGATGATTTGTGACTATTAATATAAACAGCTTAAAGAATAAACGTCCATATGGGTGCGGCACAACCTTCCTAATACTAACTGGGGTAATTCTGTACCCCAATTTGTTTTTTTTTTATTAAAAAGTTGGATGATTCTGTTTTCGTTAAGCGCATGTGAATATCCTTTCAGAAATGCTACTTAGACAATGTTCTCGATTTAATTCTCGGAGCAGAATTAGTTTTTAGGCAATACTAATTTTTTTTAAGGTTTTAGTAACTGGGATACAAAAATACCCCAGTTCGTAAAACATGTAGGTGTGCTCTTTTTTCATAGTTTTGAACAGGTATTTTCCTGCAATTTCTGGATATTGGTGTTTCGCGATTAGTCGTCAACAAGCATTTTTATTCTAATTACGTCTTTTGTTGGTGCAACATTGACTTTGTGTGAGGTGTTTTGGCAAAACATTTACAATTATTGGTGTTTGATATCGTAATAGGACTTGACCGGGTGAGTTGTATGTCTTCTTTGTTTTTTTTGCTATTCTTTTTGGTGATTTTAGAAAATGGCAAGTAAGAGACCAAAAAACCCCAGCAAATTGTGACAGATGAAGAATTACAACAATATCACGAAGGATATCTGGATCTAGATGATGGCTTGCCCTTATTTGAGGATTCATCTGAAGAGGAGGATTTGCTGGAGGAAATGGATTTTGAGTCGGATGTGATCGATGCAGCGGCAGTTGAACCGCAAGACGATCATTACGATGTCGCCGATCTTAGTTTGTTGCCTGCGTGTACTAGCAAAGACGGTACGACTTGGTATAAACGACCTATACATTCTACAAAGTCGACTAGTAAAAACATTATAAGACACGGCCTTGGGCCTTCGGAATACAGTAAAAGTTTTGAAACTATGGTAGAGGTGTTTTCCCTTTTTTTAACCAATAATATTCTGGAGATTATCGTTGAGAAAACAAATGAAAAAGCTATTCTTGAATATGAAAAGTGGAATCCAGAAAATAAGAAAGGTCTATATAGGACTTCTGTTATTCCAGGGAGCCCCAAAAAGCTAGAAAAGAGCCAGTAGAAATGTTGTGGATATCAGATAAGTGCTATAGCCGACAAATTTTTTCTGCGACCATGTCAAGGAACAGATTTGTTGCTCTAACAAAATGTATCCGTTTTGATGACATGCAACAAGAGCCGAACGAAGAGCGGTAGATAAATTAGCGCCAATAAGATGCATATTTCATATGTTTGTTGAAAATTTCAAACGTATGATGTATCCCGGATCTCATATGACCGTCGACGAACAAGTTCTTGGTTTTAGAAGTCGTGCACCCTTTGGAGTTTACATGACAAGCAAACCAGACAAGTACGGGATAAAACTTTGGGCTCTCTGTGACGCTGCAAATGCCTATATCCATAACCTTCAGGTGTATTTAGTTAAGCAAAATAATACTGTAGAAAAGAATCAGGGGGAAAGGGTAGTTCTTGACATGGTGAAACATTTGTCTGATGGACATGGAATTACCACGGATAATTTTTTCACTTCTAAATCTTTGGGCGACAAACTCTTAGCTAAACACACTTTGTGGTACAGTACGCAAAAATAAAACTTTTATTCCAAAAGAACTTCGTCCGTCAAAAACTCCATTTCTTTCAAGTGTATTTGTTTTTACCAAAGACCACACATTAGTTTCCTATTCAGCTGACAAAAACAAGGCAGTCATTTTACTGTCGACTGAACACAATACAGACGAAATCAGTGATGAGGCCCACTCCTATGAACCTGAAATAGTTCTTCACTGCAATATGACTGAAGGTGGCGTTGACACCGCCGATAAAATGGTGAAGGAATGCACTTCCCGAAGAATGACAAACATATGGCCAATGGTTATCTTTGGTCACCTCCTTGATACCGCAGCTCTAAATTCCTTTATTTTATGGAAACTAAAGTATCCCGATTGGAACAAGTCATATCTGGATGCCAGGCGCAAATTTCTCCTATGTCTTGGAAAATGGCTTGTCAAGGATCAAATACGTAGAAGATTCGGTAATAAGGATAGGCTCCAGCAACCCATCCGCGACCACATGGTGACTGTGGTTCCCGAGTTAGGCGGCCCACATGTACCACCTTTGGCGGAGAGATCATCTGGCCGCTGTCATTTTTGTCCTCGCCAGAAAGACAGAAAAACTAGAAATAAGTGCGAATCTTGCAAAAATTTCGTTTGTTTAGAGCATAGTGAAAGAGTGTGTTTTGTGAACTGTGCAAAAATTAAAAAAAAAAAATTTTTTTTTACTTTCAAAAATTCTACTTTATTTTATATTTTTTTACCTGTTTTTCGTTACAAAATTTGTTGAAATAAATATTTTGTGTACAAATTTGATTAATTTTGTTAAATTTTACATCAAATATAAGATGATATTTTTTTTAAATCATTAAATTAGCTGGGGAACAAAATTACCCCAGTTAGTACTTTACGGGGTGTGAAGGCAGTCAGTATTAGGAAGGTTAAAGGCGCCTACGGTCGTTGAATTTTCAACACAAATTAACATAAAACTAAAAAAATTATCTTCTTATGGGGACGCAAAAATCCACGTGCGTTCTGCGCGGTGGTTTAAACTTGCTCAGCTCTTGATAAGCGCATAAGACGTACAGAGTGCCTTATTTGCTATCACGTATCTACCGCAATTGTGAAAAATAATTACAAATAAGGTAAGTAAATGATTAGGTGAATTAATTAACAGGGATGCAAATAATTGTTTTTTTTTAATAACTTCTGTTTATAAAACAAATACGGCTTAGTGTTTGATAATCTTTATTTATTTTATCAAGATGGCCAGAGAAGAAAAAAAAATTGTCTGGTTACCAAAACTTGCTTAACAAGAGAAAACGGGAGAAAGACTTGGAGAAAACCAATTTCAAAATTAGTAACTTTTTTCGAAAGACCATACAAGACACTACTTCTGATAACAGTGATTTTCTACATTCAACGAAATCAAACTCGCCATCAGAATTAGAAAAGCAAGCTAATGGGGATGAAGATCCAAAAGAATCAGATCCTGATACGTTTCCGTGAGTGTCGGTAACATCATGTTCGAGTAAGCAAGACGGATGATCTGAAGGAGCGCCCCTTCCTAACGATCCTAGCGCCCCTTCCTAACGATCCTAGCGCCCCTTCCTAACGATCCTAGCGCCCCTTCCTAACGATCCAGGTCTTTGGTATTGTCTCCAATCCAGGTGCAAGAACTTGTCGAAAAAGGTCCAATGCATTATCAAAATTAAACTATGTATCCTGAAGACAAAAGTTTGACGGATCTGGATGGGCTCCGAGTATAGAATCACAATCAACTGCGGACATAGTCTGGTATACAGACGGTTCAAAGACAGTTGAAGGAACGGGAGCAGGAATACATGGGGTAAGGCCAAGAAGGGATTACATAATACCACTTGGCAAATGCTCCACGATATTCCAAGCTGAAACACATGCTATCATGGTATGCATACAGAAGAATCTAGAAAGTGGTTATAGGAAAAAACACATCTACATTCTTTCTGACTGTCAAAGTGATATCAAAGCACTCAACTCTATACAGATGAAGTCTAAACTGAGACTGCCTCCAGAACCTCATCGAGCTGGCAAAACACAACAAGGTCACTTTGATGTGGGTGCCAGGTCACAGAGGGATTGAAGGCAACGTAAAAGCGGACCAGCTAGTTAGACAAGCATCTGAAACGCTATTCACAGGGCCAGAACCTGTACACGGGATTAGCAAAAACCGATGCAGGACCCTGATCGACGAGTGGATTAAAAGAAAACACCAACAATATTGGGATCAAACTATCGGGCAAATACACAGAAAAGTCATGGTGGGGCATCCAAACCAGACCCTGACGGCTGACCTTCTGAACCTGAACAGAGCGAAGGCACGTATAATAATAGGTCTTTTGACTGGACACTGCGGCCTAAGAAAACACCTAAACACCATGGGAGTACGCAGGGAAACCGTGTGTAGGCTATGTGATGAAGAGGAGGAAACAGCCTCTCATATTATCTTCGACTGTGACGCCCTAAGGGGTAGGCAACACAGAACCTTAGGAGAGATCAGCCCGGAAACAGGCATGCATCCGAAGAACCTTATCAACAGGCTACTAAACCTAATTGAAGGCACGAACCTATTTGAATGAGGAACCACTGACGACAGAATGATACAACAGACCCCAGCTGGTCGCAGTGTCAGGGGAAGCTAAGTGCCAACCCTGTCTCTGGCTCGTCAGCTTTCAATCAACCAACCAACCAAAGACAAAGTTTTCCGATATATATTTTACCCAAATTTTGTTAAATGGTAAAAAGTTTTAGCGTCATTGGTTGCTATATTCTTTTGAAAAAAATGCAGTTTTCTGCTTCTGCTGTAAAATATTCAATGACCCCAACAATCCATTCACTTTTAAAAACACTAAATTGAGTAACCAGGACGGTTTCAATGATTGGCATCATTTAAGCGAACATTTGAAAATCCACGAAAAAAGTTGACCTAATTTTCAAAATTTACGTGTCTGTTCAGATTTTCTAGAAAGATTAAAAACTAATCGAACCGTTGATTCGGAAATGCAAAATTTAATAAAAAAATGAAACTAAACATGACACTGCCATTGAAAGAATAATTTATACTATTCAATTTTTGGCTGAACAAAATTTGGCTTTTCGTGGTCCTAATAACAAATTATTTGAAAGAAATAATGGATTTTTTTTTAAATGTATAGGAATGATAGCAAAATTTTATCCAGTTATGTCTGCACATATTAATAGATTTCAAAAAATATTCCACTTTACCTTGGAGATAAAATTCAGAACAAAACCATTAAATTAATAGGTGACAATATAAAAATTATTATGTCAAGATAAGAAATAATATTTCAAACGAAGTTACAGAAGCAAATTATTTTTCTATATTACTTGATTGTACTCCTGATGTGAGCCGCCAGGAGTGGATTTCTGTTGGCTTAGATACTTTAATTTAAAAAACGACAAATTTAGTATCGAACTTTTTACTAAATACTTTTGGAGAATTATGGTTTAGACATTTATAATACGCGCGGCCAAGGTTCAAATATGAAGGGTAAACATCAAGGTGTACAGAAAAGAATTTTAGACATTAATCCACGAACAATGTTTGTACCGAGTGGGCCAAATTGGACACTTTTAAAGGGAAAGTTCTGTTTTAGAACTAGATATGAAAACTGATGGCTGTGTCTGAGGGTCAATTTTTATGACTCAAACTCAATGGTGAAAACCGCATATCGAACACTATCATATTTTCTGAGTTACAGCATGTTTTTCAAAAATGTGCATTTTTGAAAAGTTGCTGTAACTTCTTTCCTGTCAAAAATTCTTTGTTTCTATGAAAACATGTCTGAAGCACTTTTTTACGTAGAATCTGATGGTTTGAGTAATTTATTTTTTCAAATCATATATCAATAGTTATTAATTAAAAAATATTTTTTTTTAATGAGACAATCTGTATATTTCTGCATATTTCAATGAAACTTGAAATTACCATTCCAAAAATGTAGCACACTTGATGTTTTGCTAGAGTCACCTTTGAAATTCAGCAGAGCTTTTATGTTTTTTGAAACGCACACTTTGAACAAGTAGGCTTTGGACGACGAGGCGATAAAACAGAATGCAAATGTTTACTGGTAGCTGTCAAATTTTGATTTGAGCGGTAAAAACGCTCCTCAATTCGTGGTTTTTGTTCATTTTTCATTCATAATGAAGTATAAGAATTATGAAAAATGGGATATAATAGCCTGTTTTATACAAACCAGGGAAAATGCAGAGGCAGCAAGCAATTTTCCAACCCGAGAGGTATCCAGAGAGAAGACAACCTTTCAGAGACATTTTCACAAGATTGGTGGTGGTCAATTTGAAAAGAAAAGGCCAGAATTATATGCATCAAATAGGGATAGGGAGTTGGAATGAATAGTCGTTTTAGGAGCTGTTGCAAATAATCCCAGAACGTCAACGCGAAATTTAGAAATATCAACAGGCCTACCAAGAAGTAACGTTGGGCGGATTTTGAAAAAGCACAAATTTAAGCGATAGAGGACCAGAAGAGTTCATAAACTCAGACCAGGAGATTTTGAAAGCCGCGTGGATTTTTGTCAGTGGTTCCTGGAAAATTGTAACCAAGTGCTTGATTTTTCGTTAAATTGTATTTGGACAGACGAGGCTTATGTGAGCAGTGCCGGCATTTCCAACTGCTTCAATTCTTATACTTGGGCACAACAAAATCCTCATTCTATTGTGGAGCAGAGAAGTCAAGTGTACGGGCAGGTGTTTTTAGGGGTAGAATTATAATGGCAGTCTCACATTTAAGAAATATTTAAAAAAATTAAGGCAACAAATTGAACCCCTTGTTGATGAATTGCAGCAAGACGAGGCTTCGCCCCACAACACTGTAATTGTCAACAATTTTTTGGCCGCAAATTTTGGCAATAATTGGATAGTCAACCAAGGACCCAACCGTTGGCCGGCCAGGTCACCGGACCTAACGCATATGGACTTTTACCTCTGGGGAAGGTTAAAAGAACTCATTTTCAAATTGCCGACCAACTCTAGACACAAATTGGAAGCGGCAGTGATGCAAAGTTTTGCTTCTCTCACTCCTATTGAACTAATTAATTCGGCAAGAAATGTTCAAAAAAGGTGCCGCCTGTGTGTAGGAGAAGCTGGTAGACATTTCGAACACCTCCTCCAAAGAAATATGTTGTTCTTGTTTGTTCTTTCTTATTATTATTATTGTTGGAGTTTCATTTATTAGTAGTAAATATAGTATACATTGTTATCAGTTTCATTGAAACTATGACTTTTAATTACTGCTGTGAACAACTTTCTCAACATTTGATAGCTACTAGTGAACACTTGCTTTCTGTTTTATCGCCGCGTCGTCCAAAGCCTACTTGTTCAAAGTGTGCGTTTCAAAGGAAAAACCTAAAAGCTCTGCATTTCAAAAGTGACTCTTGCAAAGCATCTACATTTTTGGAGTGATAATTTCAGGCTCTATTGAAAAATGCAAGAATATACAGGTTAACTCAAAAAAAATATTCCATTAATAACTATTGATATATGATTTGAACCAATAAATTACTCACACCATTGAATTCTACGTAAAAAAGTGCTTTGAAAATGTTTTCATAGAAACAAAGAACTTTCAACAGGAAAAAAGTTACAGCAACTTTTCGAAAATGCACATTTTCGAAAAACATGTGTAACTCAGAAACGATTATAGATATCGATCTGCGGTTTTCACCATTAAGTTTGACATAAAAATTGACCTTCAGACACAGCCATCAGTTTTCATCTATCTAGTTTGAAAACAGGACTTTCCCTTTAAAAGTGTCCAATTTGGCCCACTCGGTACCTTGTTGTAACCACAGTTTGAACCTTGCCATAAACGATGTTGTGAAATCCAATATTTCTAGTATACATCTTTTTTTCAACAGTTCATGAATTATATAAAAAAAATTCTGCCTCAACCAATCGGTTGACTGTTTTGGAAAGTAACATTTCAAGTCTGACATTGAAGCCTTTGTCAGATACTAGATAGTCTAGCAGAATTAATGCAATAACCCCTCTAAGATTTCAGTTGGCCGAAATTTACGATGCTCTTTATGAAATTTTATCCGGAAATAATTTTGACAATATTACAAAACATCTAGCTACCTCCCTAGTTAGGAAAATTAAAAATTATGAGTTTGTCTGTATGGTGATCTTGTGGTACAAGATTCTAAGTAAAGTGGATGTTGTTACTAAGATTCTGCAATCAAAAACATATTATAACATTTCCCAGGCTTGCGAAAGTTTGAATAACCTTGATGAATTAGTAAAACAATATCGATCTGAAAAAGGCTTCATTGACTTATTAGTAGATGCCAAAAAACTAGCTTCTTGCTTAGAAGTTGATGCAAAATTTATATCCGCAGAAATTTTAAGGCCACGAAAGATTAAAAAATAATTTTCTCACGAAGGTGACGACCAGCCGATTGAAAATCAAGATATTTCAAATGAATTGCTTTTTCGGAATGCTAGACATTACTCTTTCATCCGTACATGAAAGATTTAAACAATTATGTTAAATGTTAAATATTATGTCACACTCTACCCGTAACTTCAAGTTACGGTTTGAAATCATCATAATCCATCTTCATGTATCATAGGCAAACATAACATAGTCACGCACAAGGAGTATAACACTTAAAACTGTTATACACTTCTGTGGCTTTCCTATGTTTATTCATAATACTTACAATTATATGTGCTTTTTAATTTTTTTATGCGAATAAACATTATTATTATCAGAGAAAGATAAATTTGTTACGAATCCAAGAGTGCCCACCATCCGTCAACAGCTCCACGACAACAGGTCTAAGCTTCACCCCACAGATTATAGGTGTCACTATCTATAATTTGATGCTTTTCATTATTATTATTATTTTCGTGTCATTCTGATGTTTTTAATTTTTTGTGGAATGTTCAGGATTTCGGCAAATATTCTGACCATGATCAATTTAATTTTTGTAAAAAACTGGAAGAAACCTAAACTGACAAAGATCGAAACGAGAAAGATATAGACGGAACAGAACTTTTACACAAATTACAATTTCTGCAAAATGGTGACAAAAACGCGACGTCTTTAGTAGAAATACTTGATTACATTGCAATAAATAACCTAACCCACTCAGTTCCAAACATTACGATTGCATTGCGCATATTAATAACCATTCTAGTTTCTGTAGCTACAGCCGAGAGGTCATTCCCTAAATTAAAGTTGATTAAATATTATTTACGATCTAGAATGGGCCAAGAGCGGTTAGAAAATCTTGCTATTATTTCTATAGAGTCTGACTTTTCAAAGCAACTTGAAATGGAAATTCTGGTTAATGAATTTGCAAAAAGTAAAGCTAGAAAAGTCCAATTTTTGTAAGATCTCTCCATCATGTATCATGATCATGTATTATTGTTTCAAATCAAATTTTATTTCTTTATTTTTTTAAATATTTTGAATTATTGTTTTGTAACTTTGATACTGTTTTTGTTTTGTTACTGTTGTTTCGTATTCTATTAATATTTCCTGTCTACTTTATGTTTGCCACAAATAAATATAGACATTAGTCATTAGTACTAAAAAGTATAGAGTTTTCTTCAAAAATTTCAACGATCAACTATGAGAGAAGGGTGGTAATTTCAGCTCAATATTATAATATTGGTTAAAGGCGCCTATCATTATTTCGCACGACGCACATATGGGTATTTGAGCAATCTGGACGGCCAAAAATCAATTTTGTAAATTTTACCGCATATACAGAATACCAGCCCTCTAGAAGCACAGATAGTTTACGGATATAATAAAATCCATCTCCGGCCCATGGCACACTTTTAACGATTGTAAGATCAGTTGTCAGTTGGACTTGACCAGACAAATTAGAATAAAATAAAGTTAGTTTACGTGATTTAAGTATTGATTCGTGTTTATTTAGACTGAAATATAGTTAACCATGGATTGTGGACAACCAGGTATAGTCCATCCAATATCAATTGCAGAAGCTGTTTCTATAGGGAGCAAATGAAAACTCACTTCGCTAACACGAGCGTATATGCGAAGAAACGGAACGAAAAATAATCTATACTACTCGTAAACATTCGCCGTCGGCAAACGGTAGATCAAGAGAGCCGATAGTCAACGTGGACTTGAGTGACGGCTGTCTGTTCTACAACCGATTCGTCTGGGCCAATGAAGTCGGACATCAATGCTGGCAGGTGTGTCTATACGCTGGGAGGTCATAAATCACGCGTTATATTTGTGTTTTGATAGCTCTCAAAGATTAAAAACCAGTAGCTTCTATGGTCTTGGTGTGTGCCGATCTAAATACGTTTAAGGATATAATAATAACCTACATCAAACAATGAAAGGAATTATTTTTTTTTCTCAATCTATTTGTATAAATGAAAGCTTGTCTTTGATTTTTTTTTTCATTTTTCATTATTTATGAAGTATTTTTAAAATCTTAAAATATCTAAATAAAATTAGTTATCTCCGCCACTGCTGCTCACAGGATTTCGCCGCAAGACTTTTTCATGCTTCTGCAATTGATATTGGGAAAACTATAAGTGTATTTAGTTTTTACAACTATTTGATATATTATCAGGTTTGCTAATTTCAAAATTAGCTTCTTCGGTTGATAGTTTATTTTAACACTTTCTTCAAAATGGTTTTATTTGTATGCAAAAAGTTATATTTCCTGATATTTCCTGGCATTGGTTTTGGATTTTTTTGGAAGCTTAGGCTGCGAACTTTGAGAAATAATAAATTTTTTTGCGAAAAAGTGCGATTTTGTGAATTATGGCTATTTGAAATAACTGAGTACATACTGCTTGATTTTTTTTCAAATGTAAGGTTTAAATTTATTGTTATTTACGATTATGCAGCATCAAAATTTGAATACCATTACGGAAAAGTTAGAATTTCTTGAAAACCACCTTCTCCAATCGGAAGATTTCTCTACGGATCAAGTTAATGTAATAAAGCATGATCTTTCACGTTTCAAGTCTGAAGTGAAGGCTAGGTGGGCTAAAGCATTAAGAAAAGAAGAATACTTCTTAGAGAAAAATAAGGAATGGCTGCAAGGAACATTTAGTATTCCAAAGGTTAGAAATCGATCGGGTCGACCCTCAAAGCCGTTTGAGGCATCAAGCGAGAGGAGTAAAAGAAGAAAAACTGAAGATCTTCGCAAAACAACTAATCTAGAGGTGCTTACCTACGCGACGCAGTCTAAGTTAGGAGAAAGTGGAAAAAGAGATGCTTCCTTAGTTCTGAAAGAAATTATAAGTACCCCAAAACGAGCAACAAAATATAAAAAAGCATTTTCTCTTATGCAACAAGAAAGTGTCACCTCTCAATTGTCTCCTATGCAGGCTCTTTCCATGTTTGTTGAAGCGGGACTTTCTAGGACGCAGTACGAAATAGTAAGAAGCACTCAGAAAAAGTCATTTCCTTGCTATAGTATTCTACAAAAAGCTAAAATAGAGTGTTACCCTAACAAAGAAGCTATCTAGTAAACGAAACTTGTGCCGAAGTGAAACTGCAAAATTTATTGGACCTACTGCTATTCGATTGATAACGCATTTAGAAAAGTTTTGAAATCACATGGTGAAATAAACGATACGTTAGTTTTGATATGTAAGTGGGGTTGCGATGGTGCACAAGTGCAATACAAACAAAAATTTGGTAGCGATACTGATTCTGATGCCAACATATTTCAGAGTTCTTTTGTACCCCTTCAGCTGAAATACACCAAAAGCAATAAGGTTATATGGCAGAATCCTACTCCATCTTCACCTCGTTAGTGCCGCCCCATACGAATTAGGTTTGTTAAAAAACCACCGAAATAATAATTCAAGAAATAGATTATGTTAAAACTGCCATAAATAATTCAAAACAGACTGAAGTTGCAACGAAAAATAAAATTACAGTGTTAACTATATAATGATGTTTACCATGGTCGACGGAAAAGTCTGTAATGCTGCTACAAATACAACATCAACAATGAGATGCTATATCTGTGGTTTAACTTCCAAAGATTCCAATAATTTGAAAATAAAAAGACAAGCTAATCCAGATACCCTACATTTTGGTCTATCAATTTTACATGCGCGAATCCGCTTCTTTGAGTCAGTCTTACACTTGTCATATAAGTTACCTGTGAAAAAATGGCAATTGAGAACAGATATTGATAAAGCTGTAGTGAAACGAAGAAAAATGCAAATACAGGATGATTTCCGAAAAAAAATGGGCCTAATAGTAGATGTACCTAAACCTGGTTATGGTAACACCAATGATGGTAACAGCAGTCGAAGATTTTTTGGGGACTACGAGTTGGCAGCAGAAATTACTGGAATTTTACCCTTAAAAACGGTTTATCTCGATTTCCGGCAAAACTACGAGTCCTATGGAAAAAAATTGTAGGTTATAAAAAGATCTACAACTTTTGTATCCACACTTTCTCCACATAACCCCAAACTTTATGTAAAAAATTCGAATAACCAAGTTTTTGGTTTTTTATTTTTATCTTTCCCAAAAAAAAAAATTTTTTCGCGAAATTTGGTGAAAACTTACCTTTTCATGTCCCAAACACACTGTGATTTTTTTTAATAAAAAAATATTCATTTTTTCACCTTATTCTGACTCAATATCGAAAAAGCACCCTAATTTTCAATCAAAAATTCTCCTGTCAAAATATCAGCTTTTTCAAATAGCTCGGTGGGCTTTTTGTTCGTTGGAATCCCTACTTTCTGATGGTATGAAAAAAATATACATTACTATGGTAAATGTTCTCAGAAAATGCAAAGAAACGTAAAGTTAATATTCAATAAGACATCTACAATATTTTGAGAAAGTTGTAGAATCTTTAAATTATATGCGTAGATGCCTCTTTATTGCTATTTCAAGATAACTTATATACCTGACTGACCCACGGAAAATTTTAGCCCATCAAAAGGTATTTCATAGAGAAGTGGGGAAGAGGGTAGGAGGGTCTGGGCCTTACTACCTGTTAATTCTTTGCATTTTCTGAGAACATTTACCACAGTAATGTGTATTTTTTTCATACCATCGAAAAGTAAAGATTTCAACGAACAAAAAGCTCACCGACTTTTTCAAAAAAGCTGATATTTTGACGGGAGAATTTTTGATTGAAAATTAGGGTGCTTTTTCGATATAAAGTCAAAATAAGGTGAAAAACTAAATATTTTGAATCAAAAAAATTACACTGTGTTTGGGACATTAAAACGTGAGTTTTCACTGAAGTTCGTGGATAAAATTTTTTTTTTGTAAAAGATAGAAATAAAAAACTAAAAACTTGGTTATTTGAATTTTTTACATAAATTTTGAGGTTATGTGAAAAAAGGTAGAATACAAAAGTTGTAGATCTTTTCATTACATACAACTATGCTATCCAATTTTTACCATAGGACTCGTAGTTTTGTCGGAAATCGAAATAAACCGATTTTTACCCTTAAAAACTCACCCTCTTCCACTCCGACCTCAGATCGCCCGTAAATTATTTTTCCTTTCATTTTTGTTATATTCTCTTTCTTTTCCAATGGGTTTCATCCTACTATTATTATTTTTGGTTTCAAAAATTATCGACCCTGGTCTATTAGAAAACGGTTTACTCTTAGTTTAGGCCTTGGTCTCATTCCCGTTATAATAGGATCTGAACTAAGCAATAACCTATTCCACACATCTAAATTGCAAGATACTCTTGAAAACTTCCTGGCAAAATTCTGGCGGTAAATCCGGAAATGTTTATTACGTGCTTCTGATGCTTCCTCCGATAATTGACCTATCGGAAGCAACGCTTTTTCGATAACCATTAGACCATGAATTATGCATGGTGGGGGTCATTGGATGCCACGGGAAGAGCTGGACATAGAGCTCTGCAGTTTCTTTTGCATAAGCAGAAACATTTTCTATATTGACTTTATGCCCACTCGACAATACCTCTAAAACTATTTTTAATCTGTATATAAAATTTTTGTCAATTCCAGTAATTTCTGCTGCCAACTCGTAGTCCCCAAAAAATCTTCGACTGCTGTTACCATCATTGGTGTTACCATAACCAGGTTTAGGTACATCTACTATTAGGCCCATTTTTTTTCGGAAATCATCCTGTATTTGCAATTTTCTTTGTTTCACTGCAGTTTTATCAATATCTGTTCTCAATTGCCATTTTTTCACAGGTAACTTATATGACAAGTGTAAGACTGACTCAAAGAAGCGGATTCGCGCATGTAAAATTGATAGATCAAAATGTAGGGTATCTGGATTAGCTTCTTTTTTATTTTCAAATTATTGGAATCTTTGGAAGTTAAACCACAGATATAGCATCTCATTGTTGATGTTGTATTTGTAGCAGCATTACAGACTTTTCCGTCGACCATGATAAACATCATTATATAGTTAACACTGTAATTTTTATTTTTCGTTGCAACTTTAGTCTGTTGTAAATTATTTATGGCAGTTTTAACATAATCTATTTCTTGAATTGTTATATCGGTGGTTTCTTTAACAAACCTTATTCGTATGGGGCGGCAATAACGAGGTGAAGATGGAGTAGGATTCTGCCATATAACCTTATTGCTTTTGGTGTATTTCAGCTGAAGGGGTACAAAAGAACTCTAAAATATGTTGGCATCAGAATCAGTATCGCTACTAAATTTTTGTTTGTATTGCACTTGTGCACCATCGCAACCCCACTTACAACGTATCGTTTATTTCACCATGTGATTTCAAAACTTCTTCTAAATGCGTTATCAATCGAATAGCAGTATGGTCCAATAAATTTTGCAGTTTCATTTCGGCACAAGTTTCGTTTACTAGATATGCTTCTTTGTTAGGGTAACACTCTATTTTAGCTTTTTATAGAATACTATAGCAAGGAAATACCTTTTTCTGAGTGCTTCTTCCTATTTCGTACTGCGTCCTAGAAAGCCCCGCTTCAACAAACATGGAAAGAGCCTTCATAGGAGACAATTGAGAGGTGACACTTCCTTGTTACATGAGAGAAAATGCTTTTTTATATTTTGTTGCTCGTTTTGGGGTACTTATAATTTCTTTCAGAACCAAGGAAGCATCGCTCTTTCCACTTTCTCCTAACTTAGACTGCGTCGCGTAGATAAGCACCTCTAGATTAGTTATTTTGCGAAGATCTTCAGTTTTTCTTCTTTCTCTCCTCTCGCTTGATGCCTCAAACGGCTTTGAGGGTCGACCCGATCGATTTCTAACCTTTGGAATACTAAATGTTCCTTGCAGCCATTCCTTATTTTTCTCTAAAAAGTATTCTTCTTTTCTTAATGCTTTAGCCCACCTAGCCTTTACTTCAGACTTAAAACGTGAAAGATTATGCTTTATTACATTAACTTAGAGAAATCTTCCGATTGGAGAAGGTGGTTTTCAAGAAATTCTAACTTTTCGTTCATGGTATTCAAATTTTGACGCTGCATAATCGTAAATAATTGTTTTCTGTTCATCACTCGCACATTTGAGGACCCTGGAAAGAAAACAACCCAATCAAGGACGCAAACAAGAAATTAAGAAATAGTTATATTTTTTCGATTTTGTATGTACTCAGTTATTTCAAATAGCCATAATTCACAAAATCGCTCTTTTTCGCAAAAAAATTTATTATTTCCTCAAAGTACGCAGGCTAAGCTTCCAAAAGAATTCAAAATCAATGCCAGGAAATATCAGGAAATATAAGTTTTTGCATACACATAAAACCATTTTGAAGGAAGTGTAAAAATAAACTATCAACCGAAGAAGCTAATTTTGAAATTAGCAAACCTGATAATATATCAAAAAGTTGTAAAAACTAAATACACTTATAGTTTTCCCAATATCAATTGCAGAAGCATAAAAAAGTCTTAAAAACTCACCCCCTTCCACTTCCCGACCTCAGATCGCCCGTAAATTATTTTTCCTTTCATTTTTGTTATATTCTCTTCCTTTTTCAATGGTTTCCATCCTACTATAATTTTTTTTCACTTTTTACCATTTTCAAAGGCTTCAGCCCTGGTCTATAAAGAAACATTAACTTTGTTACTTCCAGCTTCACCTAAGTTAGGAAATCAGTCGGAATCATCAACGGACGATGAAGAATAAACAATTGATTCAGACGAAGAAGGATCGGATGCGTCAAGTTAATATTTTTCCAAATCGTATTTTTTAGAATATGTTAGTTTTTGCTGCTCATGGACACCCTGTATATATGTGTATATTTTTCTGCTTTTTCTATGGAATATAAGTATAAATATCCTAAATTTACTTAATTCTTCCTGAGGTGTAACTATGAATACATATTTAATTTGGCCGCCCAGATTGCTCAAATACCCGTCTGTGCGACGGCGCCGAAAATACTTGGAGCGTCCCTGACCCCGCCGACCTGGGTCTAACATCATGTGGAGAGGCAATGACAAGCCGGTGGGGCTATCCTCCTTCCTCTGGGTACCCAGTCGACAAGAGCATTCCAATATAAGCAAGATAACTCTAGTTCATTGAAATGTTACAATTTAAGGACCGAATATTGCATTTTTTAGAGGACGCAATTTTATTTTCGGGACATGTGTGGGAAGTCGATAAAAGCTCAACCTCAAGTTTGTGGGGTCGCCACCCTTGTCCCTTGGAAAAAGGGGTGAAAACACTTTTTTCGCGATATCTCGGAAACTATGCGTCTTACGAAATTTGTGGAATCATAATTTGTAGCAAATTGTTTTGCTTACAAATATGTTCATCTAACTTTTTGCCCTAAATGAAAAATTAAAGAAATTATATTTTTATAACTTATATTTTTTTTTTGCTCTATAACTTTTTTTTTATACATTTTACAAAAAAATTACCTCAGACCAATCTTGTAGATGATCTTTTGAGAAAAATTTTTCCCTATAAGTTTTTCCAATTTCATTCATTTAAAACGCTGTTACAGCGCTCCAAAGTTGACCGGGTTCGTCAATGCTCATCCGGTCGAAACGAAATGTTTAACTTATTTTTGTTTTTTTTTTTATTGTTAATATATTCTTACGAAATTTTTGTTAAATTCGAACAACTTTACTTATTTATTCCTAACTCTTTTCCCGGCCACCTATGAGGTAGAGTCTGTAAGCGCGTTTTTTCAACGTGGTATCCCCAGTAGGCCTACTCCACGGACATCTTGCTTATAAGGTAATCCTCGTCATCTAATATTTTCAATCACTCATTAGCTAGCTACTCTAATCGACTTTTCTCCGATGGTCCAGGCTGTGGCTGAGGATGGCATGAGGAAAGGTACTAAGTCGTCTTTGTTTAATGTTTTTACACCACTGGACCAATCACAGAAGTCATTTTGTTATCGATGGTGGTTTTCTATTGCATAAAGTGATTTGGGATCGGAATTCGTCATTAAACAACATCCTTGAGAAGTATGTTCGGTATGTGCAAGAACATTATGGACTATTTGCAAAAATAATATTTGATGGTTACTCCGCAAATCCTGATATAGCAGGAACAAAGTCATGGGAACGTATGCGTCGCACGAAAAAACACCAATGTACTGAAATTAAGTTTGATAAGAGTACCGTACTAACAATATCTCAAGAAAAATTTCTTGGTAATGAAAAAACAAATCAAACTTGATAGATCTTCTCAAAACTGCTCTTTCAGAGGTTGGTTTTTCTGTCAACCAAGCTGAATCAGATGCAGATTCAATCATCGTCTCTGCTGCGCTTACTGCATCCCGATCTCATGAATCTGTTATTATTGTGGCAGATATTCTTGTACTGCTCACGGCATCAGGTACAAGACAGCCTAACATTTATTTTTCAAAACCTTCAAAAGGGCGCACATCTGCTCAGTTATATAGCCCTTCAAGTTTTATGTATGGAGATCTCATAACACAGAATTTGCTGTTTCTTCATGCTTTTTCAGGATGTGATACAACATCAGCAGCCTATAATATGGGGAAATTAAAATTTATAAAAATAATGGAGAAACATCCTGAATTAGCTGGTGGTACCTCGCTATTCCTGAGTGAGAAAGTCGATCCAACTTTGCTCACTCTTGTTGGCGAACGTTTTTTCATAGCTTTATACGGCGGTAATAAAGAAGACTCACTAGACGGCTTGCGATACAAACGATTTGCCAAGACAGTGACTAAAAATTCATTTAACTTATCATCGTTGCCTCCAACACAAGATGCTGCTCGTTTTCAATCTCCGAGTATATCACCAGGTCCAGTCGTGGCTCGGAAGATATCAAAATCCTGAAGATTGGGGCTGGAAGAAGCATGCGAACATTTGGATGCCAATATAAGCTTCCAAGCCTCCAGCACCCCCCGATCCCATGAAATTAATTTTCTGCAGATGCAAAGGAAACTGTGGAAGCATGTGTGGCTGCAGAAAAGCAGGCCTGAAATGCTCTACAGTATGCCTCCATTGTTCTGGCGAAACATGCAGCAACATTATGGAAATATCAAAGTTAATGGAAGAAAATGAATTTGAATATGAACTTCCAACTATGACTCCAATTTTAACTCCTGTCATTCCTTACACTTTCACATTTGATGTTGATTTTGATTCTGAGCCACAGCCTGGACCATCGAAGAAAAGTCGATTAGAGTAGCTAGCTAATAAGTGATTAAAAATATTAGATGACGAGGATTACCTTATAAGCAAGATGTCCGTGAAGTAGGCCTACTGGGGATACCACGTTAAAAAAATAGCGCTTACAGACTCTACCTCACAGGTGGCGGGTAAAAGAGTTAGGAATGAATAAGTAAACATTTCGTTTCGACCGGATTCTCATGAGCATTGACGAACCCGGTCAACTTTGGAGCGCTGTAACAGCGTTTTAAATGAATGAAATTAGAAAAAATTATGGGGAAAAATTTTCCTCAAAAGATCATCTACAAGATTGGTCGAAAGTAGTTTTTTTGTAAAATATATAAAAAAAAAGTTATAGAGCAAAAAAGAAAATTTTTACAGAAATTTTCTCACTTTTTTGCTTATAACTTCTTTAATTTTTAATTTAGGGCAAAAAGTTGTGGAAACATATTTGTAGGCAAAACAATTTGCTACAAATTATGATTTCACAAATTTTGTAAGACGCATAGTTTCCGAGATATCGCGAAAAAAGTGTTTTCACCCCTTTTTCCAAGATGGCGGCCGGGGGACAAGGGTGGCGACCCCACAAACTTGAGGTTAAGCTTCTATTGACCCCTCACACATGTCCCAAAAATAAAATTGCGTCCTCTAAAAAATGCAAAGCTCATGTAACATTTCAATGGACTACTCTTGCATCAACAAGAAAACTCAAGTTACGTTTGATGGGTGTCCGCCGCATGAGGCTTCCGCCGTTTGCTACTCGTGTTGACGCGTGACGATTCACCGACGCGGACGTGTGGTATTGCTGTACGGCAACACAATTGAGTCAATAATAAGAGACATACTAGACTATTTCACGAAGCATAAAAAGCATTTATTATGAACACGAAAAATCCATTATAACAAGAAACAATTAATTATAATCATTGTAAATTATTATAACTATAAATAATTTGTTATAATTATGAATAATTTCTCAGCTAAAGCAATGAACAATTTTCCATGAACACGAACAAGATACAACATTATTTTCGAATATAATAATTAAAAATGGTTCAATTATATTTTTTTAATGATATGACCGTTATTGGTTGGATACTTCGGCGTATTTTTCTAGGGTCTCTTTTGATAGCCCTCAAACTCCTAGAAAGTCAAGTTATTTATGACGCCAGAATATTATGCGGGAAATATTTTCCTTTCTCTATTTCAAATCTCGGGCGCCAGATTTTGTAGTGGTTTTCTCCACGCACTAGGGTAGCTACAGATGGAGATACGGAACGTCCAGTGGTCTGGTATGTTGGCACTTTTTGGATACTGAACGCCGATTGCTTTCATGTCTCCCAGAGAGACAGACAGTCAGAAATGTCTTTGTTTTTTTTCTAAATTCTTACAACTTGATTAAGTACGTCTGTTGAGTTACTTCAATAATTTATAAGAAATGGAAATGGCTTATTTCCAATGTAAACACAGTGTGTAATAGTATATTAAAGTATAAGTGGATAAAAAGGGCTTTAAAACACGCGCGATTTTTCGAGCACGACGGCGCAGCAGGTGTTTTTAAGACCAGTTATCCACGAATACTTCACGCTATTTTTTTTTATTGGTGCACTTTGAAATCATATATACTGGTATTATTACTACAAAAAATTGAAATTAGAACTAATAATGCAAAATGTGTTGACTTCGCGATGTGACATCAGTATACCTTTCGTTGTCATGGAAATGAGAAAAACAGATATTCATTTGCAATTTGTTATCAAAGATCAATATTTGTTGTCGCCAGAGCTCAAAAATGAATTATTCTAATATCGATTTTTTGAATAGTGAGGCAGAATCGGGGTTAATACCGCGAAAATCCAGTGATATATATAAAAAAAAATATGAAAAGTTCATCAAATGGATGGAGGAGCAAGAGGTATCACATATGAATGAACGAGTTGTTAGTAATATTTTATTTGACGTTACAAGGTACTCCTGTCAGATCAATAATCAAAAATTTGTCATTTAGACTTCACGTTTCTCGATTTGTTGATGTTGCCATGGTAAAAATGGGCTAAATGGGGCACCAATAAAAAAATATGTATTGAATTATCTGGTATATTCAAGTGCTCAATACGATTTGTCACAACAATTTTCATATACAATTATTTTTGCTTAAATCTAAAAGTTGGTCTGACGACCTTTAAAAAGGGGTAATATATATAATCCTATTAATATAATAGTGTCGAAATGATATTTAAATTCACGGTAAATAACTGACCAAATGAACTGTAAATTCACGGCAATTGAGGGAACAAATGGAATAATATTAATAGCAAAAAAAACTATTTCTTCCTGACTTGGTTAACTGACTGACTCAGAAAGTGATTTTTCAAGTCTGTAGGCAATTCGTTTTACCTTCCCGTCTTACCCTTATCAATCCCCAAAACAAAATTCAATACTACGTTCCACTCGTCTATTACCTAAGTTTCACGTTTGCAATAATCCCGGCTGTGATATTTTTTCCCTGTTCCTTAAAATAGGCCCTTTTGGCTACGACCTTTTTTTTTAAGAAGATTTATATATTTGGCTTTATTTACTATTGTTTATTCTCGGCGATTTCCCTGAGCTTAAACAACGTTAACAACTGAGCGCGGATACAGAGTACAAAGCATCACAGTGTTTTCGTAATATAAAATAACTTACATCCCCTCAATGGAGCCAATAACGCTTAGTTACCAAATCACCTTTTCGAATCGCAAAATTTAATATTCTTCCTGAGTATAACTATAACTCATATAATTCGTGAAATTTTGCTCTGCAAATATTTTGCGGGACAAAAAAAAAACTTTTTAATTCATTGTATATATCGCGGCCGTTGTTCAGATTTGGTTAGCTCCTAAATCCGAACAGCGGGGAAAAAAGAATTGTTGTAATGTAGTTTTATTTTACGTCAGTGGCTTAAATTCGGCGTTTTCCCTGAACTCACGACAATGGAAAACTGAAATTCACTAATTGAAGTGATGTAAACTTTCGCGTCAGTTGTTTTTATTCAAACAACTGAAAACATAACTCAACAATTATAATAGTGTCCAAATCTGTGAACTATGTGTGAAAGATTTCCCCTCGACAAAAACACCTGCCAGAGCTTAATTGAGAATTTTTTCCACTTCAAATTATTCAACTTGGCAAATAAATCATATATATTTGCCCTTAATCCAAACAACATTTGATTAAAGTTTCAATATTACCCTAAACTAAACACTCAATCGATTTCACAAAAATTTTGATTGTACCGCTTGAAAATATTCACACTGTAGTCTTCTGACCAAATTAAACTTTACGGCAAATGCTCGAATAAAGGAAATAATAATAATGCAGAAAATATATTTACATTATCCGATAACTAGTTGAATCATTGAAGGAATACTATCGCAGAACTAAGATTTAAATGCCACGGCAGATAATTGAATACATGAAATAATAATAATGCAAGCAATAATATTCAAATAATTGAACAAAACAGAATAATAATAAATACAGAAATAATAAACTTCGGGAGCTTCAGCACACGGAGAAACCAAGCTTAAATACAATTTATTCACAATTTCCACTTACCGATATCTCAACGCTTCTGGATCACTCTACTATCCAATACTCTTTTCATACTATTTTCGCTATCAAGTAACTGGAACCAGCCTCACTGAAGCACAACAGGAACAAGCCCCGAACTAGCTTCGTCGTTACTTTTATAGGAATCAAATTTAGGTAAAAACGTAAAAGAAAACGTAAACGTAAAAGCGCTTTTTGTTCCTTCTAGGGTAAGAACGGTGAAACTTTTTGTCCGATACATACATACAGACATACAGACATACAGACATACAGACATACAGACATACAGACATACAGACATACAGACATACAGACATACAGACATACAGACATACAGACATACAGACATACAGACATACAGACATACAGACCAGACATACAGACATACAGACATACAGACATACAGACATACAGACATACAGACATACAGACATACAGACATACAGACATACAGACATACAGACATACAGACATACAGACATACAGACATACAGACATACAGACATACAGACATACAGACATACAGACATACAGACATACAGACATACAGACATACAGACATACAGACATACAGACATACAGACATACAGACATACAGACATACAGACATACAGACATACAGACATACAGACATACAGACATACAGACATACAGACATACAGACATACAGACATACAGACATACAGACATACAGACATACAGACATACAGACATACAGACATACAGACATACAGACATACAGACATACAGACATACAGACATACAGACATACAGACATACAGACATACAGACATACAGACATACAGACATACAGACATACAGACATACAGACATACAGACATACAGACATACAGACATACAGACATACAGACATACAGACATACAGACATACAGACATACAGACATACAGACATACAGACATACAGACATACAGACATACAGACATACAGACATACAGACATACAGACATACAGACATACAGACATACAAGACATACATACGACATACGGACAGACAGACAGACTTCATTATGGCAATGGTCTCAATTGTTTCGGGGGACCTCAAAACGGATATTTCCGTCGATATCCTGTTATTTTTCGCACGATTACAATACTTGACCACTCTGGGGGAGGGGATGCCTTTCAAATAAAATAGAATAATACGTAATATGTGGCCTCAAACACAGAGGGTGGCTCTATCTATGGAAGGATGACTTCTGCTCCGTCTGGTAGAACCTGTATGTGGTATTTTTCAGTCCCATATTGATGATGTGTTATGACGAGAGCGGCAATCAGTACCAACCATCATTTTGTAACACATTAAGAAAGTGGTCATAAACGACCACCAAATATACACAACGAACGGGTCTCAACTAGACTTTTGGAAATCGATACTCCGTAATCAACATGAACGGTAAAGTAACCAGGGAATCGTATCCGAACCCAGACGCACTTGTACATTTGAATCAAATGATAAACATTAAAATATTTCCTTTCCTTTTCAATCAAGGTCTTAGAAATGAATGAATTACCCTATTCAAAGATGTATATTCATGAAAAATTCCGCCTAACGATTAAAAGAATAATTTAATTGATTTACATATTACATGAGAAGAGATAAACAATGTCAATGACTTCGAAAGCTGAATAACTATATTAAATCCAGGTAACGCTTAGGGATTTTTACAATACATGGACAATTATGGAGAATATATCTTATCAGCAAGAACGTAGGAAATTTTTACAAGCTAACTGTTTTTTATGGATATCGTGAACCATGGCACAGGTGTTATTCATTTTTTCTGGTTACTTTTTTCATAATTGTAAATAGTTGTTTGCGCAGATAGGAAAAGTACCAGTGATTACATGGTAACTTTTTAAATATTTCAAATAAAAGAAGCCGGTTGCATTGATACGGATATACAGTGCTTTCGTAAAGAACTGAATACATTCATTTTTAGCCAAACTATCTATTTCTGAGGAATCTCCTGGAACAGGTCGATTTTTAATCTCAATTTGCCACATTTATAGGGGAAAATTAAATATACAGGGTGATTCATGTTTGACAATTTTTTCAAATGGAACACCCTATATATTATTCAATTTTTGGAATCTCCATGGAAAGTTGATTTCAAAAATATATCACACAGTGTATACAGTGCGTCCGTTAGATTCAGTGCTCTCGTAAAGTGGTGGATAAATTCGTAAAAAATTAAAGGAATAATTTTTGGAAAGGACGCTTGAAGCCGTCGAATTTTATTTCCATTTGGGCATTCTTTCAAATTCAATCAATACATACAGAATGATTCGTGTTGGAGAAATGACGTCAGCGGTATTTTTTTAATGGCAACTCTATTTTTCATTACGGAATGTGGAAAGGTGATTGTGGGTATGGGTGAAATGGAAATAAGAAAATAAAAACTATTTTGAAATATGATAATGGCAATGATAGCCTCAAACAACGTTCAAATTGAATGTTCAAATTGTGCACCGTTTGCTATCTGACTATTTCCATTACTTGACAGTAGCCATGGCAACCAGAATGTTGTTTTTATTGCTGGATAGTTTCTTTAAAGAGTAACATATCTTATCGTTTGTCGATACATTATTGAGTAGTAACTTTGTCATTTCATGGAAAATGATTAAATTAAATGAACGAGGAAGAATTGAAATTCTTTGCATGATAGGATTTGGAGACAGAATGCGCACCCAAAGAGAAGTAGTTGAATTGTTTAATGCAACTCATCCTGATCGGCAATCTATTAACCAAAGCATGGTGAGCAAAGTTGAGTCAAAATACCGTGAATTTGGGCATGTCCGTGATCTTCCTAAATCACCACCAGAAGACGATCAGCTTAATGTTGTGGTGGCACTGCATGAAAATCATCACACAACACTCAACCAATTGGCTTCTGATTTCAATATGGCAGCGTCTACAGTCCACAAAATTCTGAGAAAAGCAAAGCACCATCTTACGCCTCATCCATGAGCTGAATGAAGACATTTTTTATGCCGTTTTCTCATCTCTCCAGTAATTTACCCACTTACAACACTTTACAAATGTCTGTTCTGAATACGATAACGATAATAAATTCTGCAAACAAGATCAAATACCTAGGAATTATAATGGACAATAACCTGAAATGGAACCATCATATCGAGTATATAGTCAAAAAAGTGAGAAGCTTAATATTTCTGTTCAAGTTTTTGAGGAGGATTTTCAACCAGACTCATCTCGAAATCCTTTATAATTCTCTAGTGAAACCTCATATCAATTATGGTATTTCAGCATGGGGAGGGGTGACCAACAATCACCTGAAAAAAACGAGAGATAACACAAAAGTGGATTCTGAAGATTATGTTCTTCAAAAATTTCACATACTCAACTGAGGAACTATATAAGGAAACTAGAGCGTTTGATGCAAGACAATTATTTTATCAGCGCATAATACTAAACCATTATAGGTTGAGAAATACATTCAGGCAAATAGAACATGGTTATACCTAATACAAGACACAAAGCCAAAACAACGGCTATACCAAAAGTTGAAGAAACCCTAACCCAAAGATGCTATAATTACCTTGGTCCCATTCTTTATGCTAAAATTCCTACCAAACTGACACGAATTAATGCGTACGGTCTATTAAAAAAAAAAAATTTACTGTTTGGCTTCAGTCTGTCCCTAGAAAAGAAATTCACAGCTTAATCTATAGGAAAAATACCTATAACTTATGAATTCACCAATGAAAAAAATAAATATAATAACATTTGATCCTTCTGATAGTTGATATTGATGTGATATATGCTGCCTCGGTCCGCTTATACCTACCTATATGTTATGTTCAAATTCTTTTAAAAATTGTTTTATATATGTATAACGTATGTGTGAATGAATGTAAGTATATATTTGTATAGGTGTATATACTCATGGATGTGTAATATATGTGTATGTTAAGATATCTATATACCCACGCACAGGGATTCATCCGTTTGTGGGTTACCTGTATTTACCTGCTGTACTGATATTGTCTCTATTTTATATTATTTTATTGTTCATATCTATTTTATATCATTTTATTGGTAAATATATTATTATTATTATTATTATTACAACTTTGATCGGCGCAATCAATTCTGCGAACAACTGCAACAGCTATGCAATAATTATTATAATTTTGTGAAACATATATTTTCTTCTGAAGAGGCTACGTTTGTTTTGAATGGCCACGTCAATAGGCAAAATTGCCGTTATTGGGCTACCGAAAATCCCCGATGGATGATGTTGTATCACACTCAAAATCCATAGAAAGTGAATGTATGGTGTGGCATAGTCGACGGCAGAATTCTGGATCCCTATTTCTTTGACGTGAACCTGACTTGTGCAATATATTCGGATTTTCTTCGATTTTACCTTATTCCTGCACTAATAGGTTTGTATCCAGATCTAGAGGAACCTGATCTTTCGAGAACTGATTCATTCTTCCAAAACATGATGGTGCATCTCCCCATTATGCAGCAGCTGTCCGCGACTATTTAGATGTGGTGTTTCCGAATCGTTGGATAGGGAGAAGGGGACTGATTGAGTGGCCAGCTAGATCTCCAGATTCGACATCACTTGATAACTTTTCGTGGGGATACTTGGAGAGTGAAGTGTATGTTAATGAGCCGGAGAATTTAGCAGATTTAAAAGCAAGGATTCGTTACGAGATACAATGTATACCGCCTGACGTTATTGACAATCTTCAAAAATAATTTATTCATCGTCTTGGTTACTGTCAGATAGCTAACGGTGCACAATTCGAACATTTTATTTAATCGTTGTTTGAAGCTATCCTTGCCATTAAATTTGGTATTTTCATATTTCAAAATAGTTTTTCTCATGTCGTGCGTATTTTTTATTCTTCATTGACGGCATCTCCATTGTTTTTATTTGTCTATCAAATTATAATGTTTGCTTTCCGTAGTTGACAACGCACGGCCACGGCATTTGAATTGAATTATAACGTTAATCATGTGAAACTGCCAGAAGACTTCAATAGAACTAAATAAACAGGAATATCTAACATATCAAATCAAAAGAATTGTCTACTCAATAAGACGACGATAGCAATTTTTCGGAATACGTTCTGTACAAGCTAAAATATAATAGAGACAAGAATGCAGGATAATTTCATTGGTAACGCTGCGATGGCAGAAACAAAATTGGATTCAACCGCATTGCTCAGCACTCAATCAAAATTACTCTTAAGATAAATTGAAATCTCACCTATTCTGTAATTGGTAACGACAAGGACTATGTCTCTGTCCAGAAAGATGTCAGGCCCGTACCACAGGGAATTGCCTCCCCCAGCTAACCAGCCTCCCCCATGGAAGAATACCATTACGGGCAGCGGTTCGACGTCATAACTTGATAGCTGAAAGAAACATGTGAACATTTGTCTCGTCATTTATTTCAATACAGGCAGTTAGAGTGATTTCTTAGTGTAACTTCACTCTTGTATTCATTCGAAAGAGGGGTTTCCTCTACCCCAAATTGAGGTTTATCGATGGGAGATATTTGTCATTTGTATGCTTCTCTCGGAAATATATATTTATTCAGTGGGGATTTCTATCCAGTGTAATTGAGAATATTCGAGCACTTCGATGAATTATACTTCTCACAAATATGAAAATTGGGGTGGAAGGTGAATTTCACAAGATTCAACTTGGAAAGATATAAATAGTTGAATGTAAACCCCATAAACTCGTAGAATGTTCTTATTAGAACTAATTATAATAATAGACTTATTCCTCAACATCTTTGTATAATCATATTGAATCTTCACGAATATGACAGAGATACACCACGAAAAAGATTATTTCGAATTGTGGCTGTGAAAATTGTTATTTATACAACATGAATATGAAGCGACTCTTTTTTACACGCGCGAGAAGTTTTCATAACGAGCCATAGACGAGTTATGAAACCTCGCAAGTGCAAAAAAGAGGCTTTACGCTGGTTACACACTTGGCGGTTTTTTTCCGTTTTCAGTCTACTTCGGGCAGTGATGACCACAGCGTGGATTGAAGTTGCTTCACGATCATCAATTAACATGAAAATTTCACTCATGTGTTAAAATATCCATAAGAGGTGTGGAATTATCGCTGAATTACAGCGGTAATCTACCTACTATGTGGATTATCGCTGTAATTCAGCGCGCTAGGTGACAATTCAACTGCAGTGACGCGATTTAAAAATCGTGAGTGTATATTTCGCGATTGCCATGGAAGTATAGTTTTCCCAATATCAATTGCAGAAGCATAGAAAAGTCTTGCGGCGGAATCCTGTGAGCAGCAGTGGCGGAGATAACAAATTTTGTTTAGATATTTTAAGATTTTAAAAATACTTCATAAATAATGAAAAATAAAAAAAAATTAAAGACAAGCTTTTATTTATACAAATACAGAAAGAAAAATGATTCCTTTCATTGTTTGATGTAGGTTGTTATTATATCCTAAAACGTATTTCGATCGGCACACACCAAGACCATAGACGCTACTGGTTTTTAATCTTTCAGAGCTATTAAAACACAAATATAACGCGTGATTTATGACCTCCTATCGTAGAGAAACACCTGCCAGCATTGTTGTGTGACTTGATTGGCCCAGACGAATCGGTTGTACAACAGACAGCCGTCACTCGAGTCCACGTTGACTATCGGCTCTTTTGATCTACCGTTTGCCGACGGAAAATGTTTACGAGTAGTACAGATTATTTTTCGTTCCGTTTCTTCGCATATACGCTCGTATTAGCGAAGTGAGTTTTCATTTGCTCCCTATAGAAACAGCTTCTGCAATTGATATTGGATGGACTATAACAGAGAGGCTTACGACCATAGCAACGCGTACCTGAAGTGAACAGATACTATAATTCAGTCAGTGTTTCATAGTTAACGTCTAAAATGAACGACTCTAGCGAATACAAAGAAAAACAAGAAGTTTGTCTGGAATCAGTTCACGGATTTTTGTGCAACAAGAGGGTAAACATTGGAACGAGAAACGCCAGTATGCGAAAATCTTGAAGGACTGGGCTCATAACTTGAACAAAAGTAACGGAGAGGAGTACAAAGAAAGCACCGTGAAAACTATTTGGAATGTCACCTCCAAAATGATTATGGAAGAATACTTCCAGAAATATGCTATAAAAATTGACCCATTCCAAGATGTCGTGTTTAAATCTGCACGGACCTACAGGCTCAAGATAGTAGAAAAGTGAGCTCAACTGCTCTGAAATTCGAGGAACTGGAAAAACTAGTAAACAGTTGTGACGAAGGAACCCCAGAGGGACTACAGAAGAAGGTGTTCATTGTTTTGTCGTATGAATTGGCGTGGAGAAGAGGCGAAGGATGCAGAGCAAAGCTACAGTTTTTCAAGGAAGAACTCGATAACTCAGGCCAAAAAAGAAACAGAATTGAATACAATCCGATTTTCGGAAAAACTACCCAAGGCGGATCCAAGCATGTGCCTCATCTAAGTGGTTAGTAATGAATAGAAACAACTATAATTTTTGTCCAGTTCGATTATTTTACACATTAAAATCGAAAAGAGAAAGTGACCGTCAATCCATTTTGGGAAGTAAGAAATCAATGATTCAAAAACATACCGGTGGGGCAAAACGAGATAGCAAAGTGAACTAAGAAACAAGCAAACCAGGTGGGACTAGACGTGGAAAGAAAAACAATTGAGGGCAACAGCGGTGTCAAATTTGGCAAAGAGCGGAGTTGCAGAGCAAGAACTTATCAAAATAACAGGACATGCCAACTGCAAATCTATTGCGAGCTATCTACAGATAGACGAAGAACACCATCAGCTATCGTTGAAAAAATGCGTGGCAATGAAAATCTACAACCATGCGTGCCAGGAGGAAGTTCAAGATCAACTTCAGTTACGGGAAGACAAATACAAATGTTCACAATATTACTTACAATAATTGTATTTTTTTTTATGTTCTGGTTCCCACGAAAAGGGATATCCTGTAATGTTCAGAGAACATCGTGGGAACCAAGGGAAAGAAGGTAGGAGTTGGTGTTCTTCTTACATTTCTGGAGGTTGTATGCCTCGGGGAACACCTCCCTAGGCAATGAGTTCCAAAGCCTCGCTGTTCGTTGGATGAACGAGTCTTTGGAAAGTGATGTTCTGCAGGTCTCCAAAGTGACCACGAAGGGGTGTGATGACTGAACTTGACGGGTTAGTCTCGAAGAGACTGCCAAAGCAGGAACGATTGTTGATATTTCAGAAGAGCATCGCCCATGAAAATATCCATAAAATAGAGACAAATCGCCAACTTTTCTACGGTGTTCCAGACAAGTGAGAGAGTTTGTAAGCGAGGCATCACCGACGAGACGAATTGCCCTTTTTTGGACAGAATCCAATAGCCTCAGGATATGTTTAGGTGCCGCGCTCCAAATATGGGAACAGTATTCCAGGACAGGTCGGATCTGTGCCTTATAGATCATAAGCAGCTGGGTGGGGGTGAAATAGCTCTTGGCACGAAACAAAAAACCAAGTTTTTGGGATGCACTTTTGGCAATGGACCTCACGTGATTTTCCCAGGGAAGGTTATTGCTGATAGTAATACCAAGCATCGATATGGATGACTTCAGTGGTATGGTTACTCCTGACAAAGTTATGTTAGGCACAGTGAGATCGGCTTTTTCAGAGAAAAGACATGCTTGTATTTTGTTTGCATTGAATTCTACCAAGTTATTAGATCCCCACTCGAGAATTGTTGCTAAGTCCATATTTATATTATTAACATTTCTTCCTCGTTCATTTCTGGTTTCACGGGCTGATATAGGGGCCCTGGAAGAGAAAGCGGTATGGAGGGTACTATCATCGGCAAAGCTGTGTACTGGACATGAAGTTGCTTTCAACAGGTCGTTGATGTGAAGTAGAAATAGTGTTGGTGCGAGAATAGATCCTTGCGGAACACCAGCATTTATGAGTAGAGTGTCAGATGAAACTCCATCGACCACTACATGGAGAGACCTGTTTGAGAGAAAACTAGCAAGCAGAGAACACAGCTGAGGGGGCAAGCCATAAGACGGAAGCTTGGCGAGGAGTCCCTGGTGCCAAACTCGATCGAACGCCTTGGATATATCTAATGCCACAGCTAAAGTTTCTCCATACTTTTCAATAGATAGCTGCCATATATGTGAGACGTAAGCGAGCAGGTCACCAGTTGATCTCTGATGGCGGAAGCCATATTGCCTACGTTGACAATTCCTGAGTCTTCCAGATATTTCATGAGCTCGATGTTGATGGCTTTTTCCATGACCTTTGAAATAATAGATAGCAGTGCGATAGGTCTGTAGTTGCTAGGTAGGGCCTTTTTGCCTTTTTTAGGGACTGGCTGTACTCTTGCAATTTTCCAATTGGACGGAAATACCCCCAAATTGTAAGAGTGGTTGAACAACTTGCAAAGAACAGGTGTTAGTTCGGGGGCACATTTCTTGAGAACAATCGGCGGGATTCCGTCAGATCCATAGGCTTTGTTGGTGTTGAGACCCAGCAAAATCTTTCTGATAGTACGTTGGCGAAAGGTGATCTCGGGCATGTGACTGTCAATAGGTGTAATGTTCGGGGGTTGTTTTCCCGATGAATTCAGAGTGGAATTTCCAGCAAATAGGTGCGCAAAGATATTGGCTTTTTCCTGGGCAGTCGTTGCTAGTGTTCCATCTTCTTTGGTTAGAGGAGGAAATGAGCTGGAAGTGAAGTTTCTTCCCACAGCTTTGGCGAAAGACCAAAATGAACGGGATCCGTTAGGACATTCAGCAAGTTTTGATCTTATTTTGGCATTGTGGGCATCTTTTGAGCATTCTATTGTCTCTTTGCATATGCCTCTAGCCTCGACATATGCTGCTCTGGTCTCAGGGCCCGGATTTTTTTGCCATCGATGGTATGCTGCCTGTTTGGAAGCCACAGCTCTAAAGCAGTTTCTGTTAAACCAGGTCTTATCGGATGATGTTCTTCTTTCGGTATTCGGTATGTAGGTTTGCATCCCCAACATGATGATTTCAGAAATTGTCTCAGCACATCGTGTTGGATTTACTGAAGAGAAACAAACTCTCTTCCATGGAAACGCTGAGAAAAAATACGAAGACCTTCCCAGTCGGCCGAATTGTAATGCCACATGAGACGGGGTGGTATTGTGCAGCTCGATGGTGAATGGAAAGAGCATGTTGTGGAGATGAGGGTGTGATCAGAGTTTCCAAGTGGGGCACAAACTTCTATTCTATACGGGTCAGGATTGGTGGTGAGGAAAAGATCTAGTGTATTGGCAGACTGGTTGTTGACATCAGGGATGCGGGTTGGTAGCTCGACCAGTTGTTCTAGACCATGAGTGATGGCGGAGGCCTCAGCTTGACGACCCGCATCATCTGTTTTGTTAGAGAATTTGAGCCAGGCAGCGTTATGTACATTAAAGTCTCCCATGATTATGGTTTCAGCTGTTGGATGGTTCTCCTGAATGTAGTCCAGTTTGAGTGACAAAAACTCAAAGAGGTCGTTATATGAAGGTTCATCAGGTGATAGGTAAAGGCAGCAGAGGAACTTAGTCAGTTTGGTATCAGATAGCTTGAACCACATCACATCAAAGTCTTTCGGTTCCAAACTCTCTTCACGCTGGCATGAAAGGTTAGCCTTAGCGTAAAGGCAGACTCCACCTTTGAACCTGAATCGAGAATGGAGTTCGTAACCAGGACAAAGCATATGGACCTTGTTGGTGGACGAGTTTACTTGTGTTTCTGTTAGAGCCAGAATATCCGGTTTTTTCGTCTGTAGGTGATGGTGGACGTCATTGATGTTCTTGTTGAGTCCGCGGATGTTGCAAAAATTAATCTTTAATGTTGAGTCCCCTCGAGTACCTCTCGCCCGGAAATCCGAATGGAGAGGTATTTTGCTTCGGAGTGTTTTACTCTATGAGACTTCATCATTATTACTATTAGGATGCACCTGAAAATAAAGGAGGAATTGGGGAAAAGGAAAGAGGGAGACCGGAAAGTATCGACCGAACACTGAAACATGGAATGATCCATTTCACAGCACACAAAGTCGATATGGTGGTATTTCACCGGGCGATGAGACCATCTTCCACCTACGGTTATCCTTTTAGTCGCCTCTTACGACAGGCAGGATTTACCATGGGGCTATTCTAAAGCCGACCCCATCAACTATAACAATAAATAATAGAATATTTTGAAATTTTCTACCGAATACCATTCGTGCTTTAAAAATTAACCAAATAATTCTGAAAAAACGTGTTTTTTTTCAAACTGCACTTGGTTATTTTTTTCCAAAAAATTGCCCTCCTTCTTCGGAGTCGGGATATTTATGCTTTGAAACAACGAAAATAATAAACCTGCGCAGTTTTGAAAAACAAAGTTTTTTTCAGAATTATCGGTAATTTTTAAAGCATTTATGGTATTATCCCCGAAAATTAGCAAAATGAGTGACTTGGCCGATAATGAAATCCTAATATCTTTAGGTGAATCAAGACCAGTGTTGTGGGATAAAACTTCAGACATTTTTAAGGATAGAGATGCTACTAGGAATGTTTGGTAAGAAGTTAGAAGTCCTCAGTTTTGTATTTCTTCTTCGTATGGTATCTTTCAGATGATCCAGTAACTCGTCAAATGACTTTCGAAAATAATTGAAAAACTTCGTGTCAACATTCCTCAAATCTTCAAATAATGTATAAAATGCTCCAAATTCTTTTTTTTTCTGGTTTATGGGATGAATCTAAATGAGGCGAATTTTTATTTCCCCCTCCTTTCTGCGGCGGTATAACAACAGAGCAAGAATTTTCTGCTGGTCCATTTTATAACTGTAATGCAATCCCTGCAAAAGGACAAACTGAAGTTTGGCAATTTCACCAAGTATGTAACCGGCGTTATATTCGAGTTGTATACATGATTTTCCTCCATTACTTTGGTTTTTCAATATAAAAATGAAAATACCCTTCCATTATTAACGGTTTGAAAGCAAACATCCAATTTTTATCGTTTTGGCAGTGAGAGTGACATTGAGCAAAATTATTTCTGTCAATCGCAATACATAGCTACCAGGAAAAATTAAAACAAATATTAGGTTATCAGGGTGCATAGTAATAGTAACAAGTTCAATTATTGAAGTCGCCATTACTGTAAAACCTCAATCAGATAATTTTGTAAATTTATAAAATATCGCTTTAATTATGGATGGAGAAAGTGATTTTAGTGATGCATCTGATATTCCTGCCGATGTGATGGGGTCAGCAGAAGCAGTTAGCTTAGAACTCCTACCAGTATAGTCCAGACAACTATACAAAAAAGGACATGAAGAATTTGATAGTCGGTGTTCTCAGAAAAAAATATCTAAGGTCTCAGAGCCCATCGTTCTTGCGTATTTGGTAGAAAAATCCAAAACTATGGAGTCTACCCTGTGGTCGAAGTTTTCTATGTTGAAATCAAATTTAGCTGTTAAAAAGAACGAACATACATGTAGATGATTATCCCAAAGTGAAGGCATTTCTTAAAAGAAAAAGTACCAGCTATAAGCCGAAAAAGACAAACGTTTCCACGAGAGTAGAGGTAACTAAATTTGTGCTTGATGCCGCGGATGAAAAATGTTCGTTGATGAAAGTAGTTATGATTACGGGACTGTCAGGCGCCTGTCGCCAGGACGAACTTTCTGAAATGACTATACATGATATTAAGGCAAGGATTATTATATAATTGTTAAAATTCCTGTTTCAGAAACGGTAATACAAAAAACATTTGTAGTTCCAAATAATAATGAACACAAATTTAATCCAGCTGAAATTTGCCGTAAGTACATGTTACTGCGTCCTAAGATAGCAGAAAACTAGATTTTTTTGTTTAGTATAGGAATGTATAGTTCAAGTAGTCGGAATAAATACTTTTGCAAAAATTTCGAGTCGAATTACAACATTTCTTGAATTACCTAATACTGCATGATATACTGGCCATAGTTTTAGAAGGTCCTCTGCGTCGCTTTTAGTTTGCTCAGGGGCTGATATTTTGAGACTTGGTGGATGGCGATTGTCGACCGTTGCAGAAGGCTATGTGGAGCAGTCCGTGGAAGAAAAAGTGAAAATTGGAAACGGTATTTTTAGTGGAGATATCAAAAAAAAGTGGAAATGTCGAACTCGAGAACAATAATACTTGTAACATTATACAAGAAAAGCCATTTGATTTAGTATTACCAAAATCATCGTTTGGAATTAACATACAGAATAACAGCAATTGTACTATTAATATAAATCTTGTAAAAAATTAGTATAGATGGAATATGATTGTTATATGTTTAATGATAAACGATTTGAACGAGAATGATGGGTATTGTATATTACCTGTATTCAAACAACGTAGGTCTGTACTTTTTTGCACGCTGTGCAGATTTTTTTTTTGTACTCTTTTCAGGAATAGACTATTTTTGACATTTGAAAGTCATCAAAAATGACACACTTTTGACGTAAGTATCGGAAAAAATATAAAAAAACTTCTAAAGAAGTTGAACATAAAGCCATTCCCTTTCTGTTACATTCTTTCTTTGTTTTTTATGACATCAAATTGTTAACAGTCTATGAAAGCAAAATAATAAAGAGACAATTAATTACGAGTTATTGATCTAAGATCAATATATTCAAATGAGTGAGTGGCATAATGGATTGGTTTCATTTATATAACGACATATCCATTTTTTCATTGTTTGAAATATGATTACCATTAGCAACAATGTATGTTGTATGTTTTAAATATTCGATAAACAGATGTTGAACTTGAACTATAAATAAAGAATTCATATTTCTTGAATGAATAAAACGGTGTTTTATGTCGGTATACTGATTGTTTAGTTGTGTTTAATGATATAATAAAAATTTTTAAAAATTTTGGCCTGTATATACGATATCTCAGTATGACGGTTTTTTGGGATTTGGGATTTTAAATGCCTTATTTTTGTGTCTTGGCTGTATCACGAAATATTTTATCAAGCAGAATATAAAACGTTTCAAGGGAGCCGTCTTTTAGAATCATTTTTTTATGAATTTTCCATTATTTTGAGATTTCTTATCCATATAATAGATGAATGCTGATGAATGCTAAATTAATTTTAACTCATTTGATTTCAGAATATTCGATAGATAGGCTGTGAATTGTAAAGGGGTCGATATGGCTCTTCAGCCTCTCCGTACCTCGACCTATAAGGTCTTTTGTACATTACCCTTCATCTATCCAAGACCCGGGATTCCGAGACTTCTTGCGAAGCGTATCAGTTTCCTGGGAGCGTTTGGCAGTCGCAAAGCAGGTGTTCTGCAATTCCAGCGAAGTTCTCGCAGTAACGGCACAGTTCACTGTCTGATCTATTCATCTTTTTGTGGTGATACCCTAGAGGACAATGTCCGGTGAGCAGTCCCGTTACCAGTTCCAAGTCTTTCCTGTCCAACTCGAGAAACTGTTCAACTTTATTTGCCCTGGAACCTTATTCCAGTGGGTTTTGATTTGGTCAGCTTCCCAGCGCCGAAACTCTTCCTAGATGTGGGCTTTGGAAAGACCACAGAAGGGTTCTGGGCCAGGAAATTGAGTGTTTACCTCTTCCTTGGCTAAGCTGTCCTCTTCTTCATTGCCATTGATTCTCTTGCGACCTGGCACCCACATCAGAGTAATCTCTTGTGACCTGGCACCCACATCAGAGTAACCTCTTGTGACCTGGCACCCACATCAGAGTAACCTGATTGTTCGTAGCCAGTTGTCTTGGGGGGGAGTTTGCAGTCTCAAGTCAGTCTAGACTAACAAGTGTGTGACTTCAGAGCTTTCAGTGCTGCTAGGCTGTCTGATAGGATATAGATTTTTGCCCCCTGAGGCCTCTTTCAAGGCATTTTTGGGCGCACATTTATATAGCACAGGTATCCTCTTGAAAAATTGTAGGGGCTTTTCCTAGGGATTTTGAGAGCCTTAAACTAGGACCCGTTACTCCCACTCCAGCCCTCCATCCGTCTTGGACGTATACCATACTGATGTTTCCTTTCTAGTTGAGGCCCGTTCGTTGTAAATATATGGTGGTTGTTTATAACCACTTAATAATTCTCTTCAAAGACGTGCGTAGCTGGCCTAATATATGATGGCTAGTACCAGAATTCTAGCGGAATATTTTCCAGAATCTGCAGATGTCCAATCAGATTTCCAGCCTTCAAGTTTGATGCCTGGTGCAGTCTGAAGGCACATTTTGCCACTTCTTTCGTTACACACAAGTGCAGTTGCGAATGATTCAGCATTACCTCTAAAGGCCGGGACACACTTATCATGCCCCGCTTCGATCCAACTACGATCATACAGTCGGACGAGTGTCTGCGAGGGAATCTGAAAAGCGTAGTTCACACCTTTCTGGCACGTGCCCATTCCCACTCCCAACCGACTCCGTTCCTGCAATAGATCCATGATCCGATCGTGTAGTCTATTCGTTTTCCGACTGCAGGACGCGTGTCGCTTGGTATTTTATTTTGAGTAACCAGACCAAAGAGCAGTACCAAAACTCCAAGTACTACAAAAGCATGGTCTTGAAAAAAGTCGCGAAGAAATTAATTGTCGAAGGTAGGACCATAAATACCTACAGAAGAAGACACCAACCTTTAGTTTTTCAATAAAGTTTTCTGTTTCAGTTAGTTTATTTTCTCCTTGTGACATTTACATGTATAGGTATACACAGACATTTGTTAAAATACAATACATACATAACGAAATAATTGAAGGTAAGATAAAAATAAAAACGTACACAAGATAAAAATAAAAAACGTACAATGAAATGTTCATAAAAGTTAAAAATACAGTACAAGTATATGTGCTATCTCACATTATCGAAATAAAAATCACGTATATCATGAAAATATTTTTTAGTTAAAAACAATTTGAGTTTTCTTTTGAAAAGTAATAGGGAGCCACAAGACTTTATTTCCTTTGGAAGATTGTTGAATATTTCTGGGCCAAATATATTAGGAGCGTATGAAGAAATATTCAGCTTCGTCTTTTGTATTCGAATGTCACTTTTATGTCGCATATTATGTTCGTGAATATCCATATTGAGGAGAAATACATGTTTGTTCTGGAAAACGTATAAACATATTTCAAATATATAGAGACTAGGTACTGTCAGTATATTGAAAGATTTAAAAATATTTTTGCATGAACCCATCCGCGGAATTCCGAAAATACACCTCAAAATTCGTTTCTGAATTATAAAAATATCCCGTGCATGTCTTGAATTGCCCCAAAAACAAATACCATTTTTCTTGAACGACTTTTTCCTGGCGTTTAGCAAAACAGATAAGAAAATATCCGATTATTTCTTATGCGGTTATTTAAAATCAAAAGTATATTCCAACAGACCAGCAATATTGCAGATTTAAAAGTTAGGATAACGGAAGAAATTAACAACATAACCCCTGAGGTCCTGCGAAATATTGTACGAGAATTCCAAGATCGGCTTGCTTATTGTCAAGAAGTGAATGGTGGTCATTTTCAACATTTAATTTAATTGTAAAATAAATTGAAAAATACTTCCTAAATATTAAGTGACATTATTTCCTTCATTCTACGTAAAGTATCAAAATTTTACATTTTCGAAATAAATTTTCTCAGTTATGATCGCACCAAATTTGAATTGATATTGCTGTACAGAGAATGGAAATCCCTTTCGAACAAGGTGCCCTTTCTCATTTAAACTTTTTGAGGGGCTGCTCATGATTCAGAGGGGGTGCGAGGAGGGGGTAATATTTTCATACTATAAATTGTAAAATTCACAAAAAAAATCGACCTGTTACAGGATTTTTTAACAAATACATAATAACGCAAAAAAGGAATTTATTCCATACCTATGGACCACCGCACTGTATGCAAGTCCTCAGGAAAATCTAGTCTATTGTAGTTCTTCGATGTGACCTCATGTAAAATCTGCGAATTAATACTGAGGCTGAAATTATGCTTGTTAACCCTCAGGTGATGACCAAAAGAGGAATGTTCATGTTTGTTTAGGTGCTCATTTATGCGGACATTCAGATGTCTGCCGACATATGTTGCATTACAATCACCACATTTGAATTTGTAGATGCCGCTTTCTGATAATCTGCCAATTTTATCTTTTGTATTGATCAAATGTCTGTTCAAGTTGTTAGTGGTTCTGAAATAAATTTTGACATTTTCTACCCTACTTTTTATACACTTTGCCACTTTTTGGGCAATGTTATTGTTCAAAATAGATACTGAAATGTATTCTTCCTTTGCTCCAATATTAGGGTATGCTAGTTTGTTCTCTCTTTTATTTTTGAATTTATGAATAAGAAAATTGATCAGATTTATATCATTACTGTTGTTATAAGCTAATTGTTTTAGAATGTTCATTTCCTTGGTATACTCAGCAGGTGGTAAAGGAATATTTAGAAGCCGGTGTACGTAACAATTGAAAATTGCCATTTTATGTTAGTGGGGGTGATTCGAAGACATGATCAGTCTGTGTTGGTTTTCTGTAGATACCAAAATGCAAATAACTATTATTTTTATGTATCGTGATGTCTGAAAAGTTCGATTTATTATCTGATTCAATTTCTAATGTGAATGCAATGTTGAGGTGTATTTCATTGATTTTGTCCAGAAGCTGAACAGCTGTATCTGAATCTCCATTTATGAACACCGAGCAATCATCAACGTATCTGTACCAATAAAGAATTTTTATGTTATTATTAGTAATAATAATAATCTTTATTCACAATCAAAACACAATCGCAGATCACTAGATTCAGAAGTATTACAATTAGATTGAGATTGATGGTGTGGACAAAGCAGCAAAAGCCGATGTGTGAGATCACTTGTTTCAGCATTGACAAAGATTTATAATATAAAAAAACTAAACTACTTAGAATACTGATGTATACGTATGAATACAATACGATTAGGATAACGTAGTTTTGTAAAATATAATTTTTTCACCACTTGTAACTTCTGTCAATGTCTGAAATAGTGTGTCTTTTTTGTAGACTGGTTTAAAACTAGTTTTTCATTGTATACTAGGAATATAATTGATGGCAGTCATCTGGAGGAATCTTATTTTGTTTTTCTACCTCTTCATATAGGAATCAAATGAAAGTAATGATGATTTCAGATTGTGCAACTCAAAAGCCTATGTTGAAAGGAATAGCGGTTCTGAGTTTGAATTTGCCAAACGAGAAGAAGGGATCAAAGCGTATAACTCCAAAAAGAAGACCAGCACAGGAAAGAACTGATAATCCTCGTTCAAGTATAGAAACTTTAGATATTACGGAAGGAAGTGCCACAACACTTGTGAATGAAGTTTACAGAGAAGGTAGGTTTAGTTTAAATAAAAGTATATTTCAATCTGAAGAGCAGACAATACATATGCAATTTTCTGAATGCTAGTAGGATAGTGCTTTGGAGTTCTCTCAATTTAACACGTGTTTCATGGTTTTCGAAAATTCAACCCTAAAGCGGTTAAAATGGGGGTAGAAATTTTGTATAGGAGTACGGGGGGAAATGGTTGGTTTAAAAAAGGGATCCGTTATTTTTTAGGTTAGGTATGAACATGTTTATGTGATTCTTTATTACAAATGAAGAAATACGTGTTTCTGTGTTTTCGATAATTTAACCCCCGAAGGTGTGAAATAGCGGGGTTAAATGGGGATTGGCAATTAGTATGAGGGTTTCGTTAGTTTTAGGTTAGGGTCATGAGAATTGGAATTTGAGTCTTTTTACAAATAAAGTAATATGTGTTTCAGTGTTTTTAGAAATTAAACTCCTAGAGGGGTGAAAGTTTGTATAGGGGTCTGTTAGTTTTTAGGTTAGGCTCATGAAAATTGATATTTGAGGTCTTTGTTACCAATGAAGAAATATGTGTTTCTGTGTTTTAAACTGTTTTTAAGTTAAGGTCATAAAAATGTGTATTTAAGGGGTCATTGTAACAAATAAAGGAATACCTGTTTCAGTGAATTTAGAAATTCATCCCTTAAAGGGGTGAAATGGGGAGTGAACATTTTTTTGGGGTTTCGGTTAGTTTTTGAGTTACGATCATGAAGATCATGAAGAAATCATGTTTAACCTAACTTGAAAATTATGTCCCTAAAGGGTGGAAAAGGGGTTAGTGAATTTGTAATAGTCGTCACAGAACGTTACTTTCGCTGTAAAATCAATTATGGCACAGGAATAAATACAAATTCTACGCGGACGAAGTCGCGGGTATATATATATATATATATATATATATATATATATATATATATATATATATATATATATATATATATATATACATATATAAATTTTGTTTTCATGTTTGAGCACATGCACAGTATACAGAATACATCAAAGAACTGTGTAATCCCCGAGATCACAAGTGTTCTTTGATTAGCATAGTGGAGCATTTACCAGTGAAGATGAAGATTTAGTTATTTCTATTTCTTCAAAACATTCGAAAATTACTCCAAATGTTATTGGTAAAATAATACTTTATATGTATATATTAGTGTTGATGTATATATTTTCCAGATTGCTCATAGAGATATCAGTTGGAGAGGTGAAAGACAGCTCGCCATAGCAAGCGTTTCAATTTGTTGGTAAAATTTGCTATTAAATGTGAAGAAATTTTGTGAAAGACATAGATTCAAAAGAGATGAAATTTGTGTGATTCGTTCTTCATCTAATCAGAAACTCATTCAACAAATGACTCTATTGACTTTCAAAGTCTATTGAGGGTTTTGTTTTAAGCAGTTTTGATTGTAGAACTGTGCATGAGATGGACGGGGTGGCCATCTATTCTAGAAGGAACTTGAAAGTTCAAAAACATAATGTTGAAGCTCTTTGTAAAAAAAAAGATTCTGAAGTTTGTGCAGTTTCTTGCTCCTATAGATGTAATAAATTTATAATTGTTTCTTGTTATCGTTCTCCAAAGGGCGATCGATCTTGATGTTTTCTATAAAAATATGTCTTTATTTATTACCAAACTGTATCTGATGAATGCATATATTTTTGTATGTGGTGACACGAATATAGATGCTAGTGGTACTAAAAAATTCACGGAGTTATGTAATATATTCCTAGGATATGGTTTAAGCTCAAGAGTTGGGTGGCCTACGCAGGTCACCGATGATACTTCGAGCACTATAATTGATCATGTTTTTACTAATATGAGCAATACTACAACTTGTGTATAGATAATAATCTTTCCGATCATAGAACTGTCCTTGTAGAGATTGGCTCCATAATTGAAATAAGTAGATGTCACATATTGCAGAGAAGAAATTTTTGCCAATCAAATACTGAACTATTTTATACTTGTTTGCTGACACAAAATTGGTCTTCCACCTATAAATATTGAAATATTAATAATGCATTTCAGTACTTCTGTGAGATATTTGGATTTTATTTCGATACTCCTTTCCCTTTAAATCAATTTCATGAGAAAGTGGATTCCAAGAGTGAGTGGGTGACTGACGATGTAATTGAATCCAGCCAAATCTTGAAGGACTTATTTTTATTGACAACCTCTCACCCTGTCCTGTCAGACTTGTATAAAAAAGCAGAAAGAACACATGAACAAGTTGTACAAAATGTAAAACACACTCACTACCAAAATAAGATTCTTACGTCTGACAATATGTGCAAAACATCCTAGAATGTGATAAATAAACTGACTGGGAAAAGTGAGAAAAATTCAAATATTTCAATTAGAGAAAATGGAAGTGATTATGTTGATCCTCACACAATTGTCAATATGTTCAATTAGTCTTTTATTGACAAACCTAGGGAAATTATTAGCTCAATACCAAATACTAGTTCTGACACAGATTCAAATAATGTTAATCAATTTGAGAAAGATTCCATTTTCTTAAACCCTTTCGTCTGTGAATAACTTCTGACTTTATTGAATCACAAACTAAGAAATAAGTCCTCTAGTGGGTCTAACGGAATACCTACCAATGTTCATATTGAAAAAAGTAATACCAATAATTATTGAACTACTAACATACTTAGTTAATCTTTCGTTCACAATTGGCCGTTTTTCTTCAAGCCTCAAAACAAGCAAGGTTGTGCCTGTTCAGAAGAAGGCCAATTCTAGAAATTTAAATGATTTTCGTACAATTACCATTTCATCTTGCTTCTCAAAGGTGTTTGAACTGTCATTTTCTGAGAGACTCATGGATTTTTCAATGAGAATGAGAAGAAACTTGATAACTGAAAGTCAGCATGGACTATATCCAGGCAGATCAACTAGCAGTGCTATCTGTGCATTTATGGATAAAATAGTAAACTTTATTGAGGCAGGTGAGTGCCCTGCTGAAGTCTTTTGAGATTTAAGCAGGGCATTCGACTGTGTCGATCATGATATGCTTCTCTCTAAACTTTATTCCAACGGAATACGTATTGTAGCTTATGAGTGGGTTTCTTCATTCTTGACTAATGAAGAATAGTATGTGGTTATGTTCCACTGTGATGGAGCCAAGGAAAACAGGTACAGTTCCAATAAAAGAATAGTATCTATGGGTGTCCCGCAAGGCTCTGTACTTGGCCCCATTTCATTTGTGTTATACATAAATCATCTGGACAAATGATTTGATAAAAATTCATGCTTTCTTTATGCAGACGATATATCTATTGTTGCTAGTGATAAGAACCATAACATCCTGTATAATAACTGTTCAGAGATAATGAATCCTACTACAGATTGGTGCTCTAAAAACAGTTTATATCTAAATCCAAATAAAACTAAAATAATGAGATTTCATAACAGGCAGAAGTATGGGCAACCACTAGATATTAGTATACGTGACAGTAATGAATCTCTGGTTCAGTCCAATTCGGTCTATGTTTATTGTTTAGAAATCTAAAATCAGTCTCAACCTCAAAACAACTAGTTATACTATACTACGCTCAAGTTGAGTCTCGCTTGAGATATGGCCTCCTATTTTGGGGGAATTCGTCCCTAGCTAGAATATTACCAAAATAAAATATTCAATTTTATCAATCCATCAATAAATGCCTGGAAAGTGATAGTTGAATTATCAAATAAAAATAAAAAACAAGGTAACCTAGCAATGAGAGTTGATGATCAAGACTCAAGTGACCCCCATTTGATTGCTTCATCTTTCAACAGTTTTTTTACAGATGCTCCCAAAACGATAATTGAAAACTTGACTAACAAGGATAGATCCCATGTATTAGATTGCAGAGTAATCATCGGAATCAAATCTAAAAGAGAAAGAAAGGAATCATATCGATGATTCCTTTTTTCAACCCCTTATGGAGAAGATGAATTAGAAACACTTCTCAAACACAAATTGAAAAATAAAAGTTCTCCCGGGTCTGATAATATACCCATTTTTTTAGTGAACAAGATCATACTCTCTGTAAAAAAGCCACTTACTCACTTGGTGAATTAATCATTCTCTGCAGGCACGTTTCCTTCCTGTTTGGAAGTGGGTAAAATTATTCCAATATTCAAAAAAAAGGACAAATTTTTGCTTGAAAACTATAGACCAGTAACGGTCCCTCTCTCGCTTTCAAAAATTTTTGAATACGCATTTTTATCACGACTCGATAATTTCTTAGTAAAATTTAAAATATTAACAGAAAAACAACATGGGTTTCGTGCAGGAAGATCTATTGATACAGCAATTCACTCTTTTCATAATCAAATTATCAAATGTATCGAGGCAGCCGAGTGTCCTGTTGGGATTTTTTGTGATCTGAGCAGGGCATTCGACTGCGTCAATCATGATACTTTACTGTCAAAGCTATATGACTCTGAATAAGAGGACACCCTGTAAGCTGGATACCATTGAAGTATAGAAAACAACTCGTTCAAATACAGCATATAGATCTAACTGGAATAAAAAAATATAATTCAGACTATTCTTCAGTGGAGTCTGGTGTGCCACAAGACTCGGTGCTGGGACCCTGTCTTTTCTTAATGTATGTAAATAGTCTTGATTTATTTCTGAAAAATCAGTTTTTTAGAATGTATGCAGATGACTTATCCCTAATTATCTCAAATCCATCAGCAACAAACATTAGTACAGAAATTACAAATTTATTAGAACATACGTGTTAGTGGTTTGATGAACATCAATTATTTTTCAATACTGAAAAAACTCAATTGGCGACATTTCATATCCGACAAAAAGTATGTGAACCACTTAATATATGCATCAACAACTGTATGGTTCGAGATGTAGAGGCGATCAGTTTTTTGGGAATCAAGATTGATCCAACTCTTAGTTGGAAACCACACTGTGAAACATTGATTTCCAAACTTAATTCAATATTTTACCTTTTCAAAAATGTTGGATGTGTTCTAACTAGAGGACAGGTGATGAATTTATTTTGTGCACAAGTAGACTCCCGCATTAGATTTGGTATTTGTCTTCGGGGTAACTCCACCCCAGCAGGAGATGTGTTAATTTCTCTTAAATTGCTGGTGTGAAATATACCTATTCTTGCAGGAACATTTTTATAGAGTTTAGGATACTAACGCTCACTTCATTATATATTTTGGAAATGTGTTGATACATTTTTAAAAACGAAAACAGCTTCAAACTGAACGAAGATATCCATTCAATGAATACCAGGAATAAATATAAATTTAGTGTGCCATTCGCATAAATGTGTATAACTTATAACTCGCCCGAATATAAAGGGTTGCGTATTTTCAATAAGTTGCCAGAAATAATTAAAAATATTGAGAGCCTAACTGTTTCAGGAAAACTCTCCAGGAATTTTTAATAGATAAGTGTTATTACCATTTGTCTGAGTATTTTCATCAATCCGTTTGTCTTTTATATTACCCAGTGTCTACGTATTACTTATTACTTTTGTTACTTATAACGTTCATGTGCGATTTAATCCGTATATGTATATTCATATATCTGTTCGTTTATTCATATATTACAACAATGTAATCTTTGGTAAAATAAATGATGTATATCTAGCTACTTACGTATTTACAGCACAGAAAAAACTTGTGAGAATTATTACTGGTATCTCCCAACTCAGCTCCTGTAAACCTTCATTTGGAGAATACGAGATTTTGCCTTTGGTATGTCTATTTTTTTTGGAATGTCTGTGTATGTATTTAAAAATAGAACATTATTCCAATGATCGTATACGTGAGAAATCAACTCGACAACATAAAATCTTTTATATTCCATTCTGTAAATATAATGTGACTGAATACACCAAAATATTCAGATCCAAAAATCTTCAATCTCTTGCCTGAAGCTTCAAAATACATTCAGTCTGAGGGACTTTTTAAGAGAAATCTTAAAAATTACCTTTTTGATAAATGTTTTTATGTTTTAACGGACTTCATGACTTGAACAATATATCTGTAAATGTATCAACTATGACCAATGTACTTATGTACTTTTATTGTCAGATGTACCTTTAAAGGGATCTCCAA